>JAODAL010006482.1:0-133122 GCA_025379985.1 Phyllomedusa bahiana | reverse complement strand
GCGCCGGGCCCTTTACAGCTGGTGAACCAACCGCTCACTGCCAGTTTTTGAGCACTGTGCAAATTTGGTGTCAGTTTTCTTCTGTATTCCCCTTTATTTTCTGTCCAGTTCCCAGCGACTACCTCTTCTCTTCCCCTTGGCGTGTTTTCTTTGGTAGTGACCCAGTACCCCTGACTCAGTTTTTTTTATGTTTTTGCTTTTACAGATATTTGGGCTAAATATTTTTTACGGATTTTGGCATTATTAAATTTATCTCATTTTGTCGCAAAAAATATTTTTTTTATGGTTTTAGCGCTAGATAATTTTTAGGGAAATTTGGCGCTAAATATTTTTTAAAAAATTTGTTTGGCGAAAAATAATTTTTTTTTCACAGTTTTTTGGTACTACAAAAATTTTTCTTTTTGTTGCTAAAAATACGTTTTTTTATGGTTTTTGGGGTTTGATAAAATCGGTTTTTTTTACTTTTTTGGCGCTTTTAATTTTTTCTCTTTTTTTGTCCTAAAAATTAATTTTTTTTAATGGATTTTTGGCGTTTAAAAAAAATTTTTTGGATTTTGACGCAAAAATCTTTTTTTTTTTGTTTTTTTGGGGTAAAATTTTTTTTGGTTTTTTGGCGCTAAAAAAAAGTTTTTAAAATTTTTTGGCCCTTTTGGTTTTCCCCCTTTTGTCGCTAAAAAAACTTTTTTAACGATTTTGTCGCAAAATACATTTTAGGGTTTTTGTTGCTAAAATATTTTTTACAGATTTTGGGCCCCAAAGTACGTAAAAGGATTTTGGCGTAAAATACTTTTTTTATTTTTTTTTTTGGCAAAAAATTTTTTTTTTTAAAGGGATTTTTATGCTATTAAATAACTAGCTTTTGCTGCTAAAAATAATAGTTTTTTATATGAATTTTTTGCGCTAAAATACGTTCTTTACGGATTTAGGTGCTAAAATACGTTTATGGATTTTGGCGGCCTTAAAAAAGTTTTTTATGGATTTTGGCACTAAAATACGTTTTTTACGGATTTCGCCACTAAAATACGTTTACGGATTTTGCCGCTAAAGTAAGTTTTTGCGGATTTTGGTGCTAATCTCACTTT
Source organism: Phyllomedusa bahiana (assembly GCA_025379985.1). Lineage (NCBI taxonomy): Eukaryota > Metazoa > Chordata > Amphibia > Anura > Hylidae > Phyllomedusa > Phyllomedusa bahiana. The sequence goes on along the minus strand of JAODAL010006482.1, from coordinate 132,040 downwards.
TGACGCATTAAAAAACATTTTTAAGGATTCTGTAGCTAAAATAAGTTTTATGGAATTTTACCCCTTAAAAAAACTTTTAAGAAAATTTTGGGGTAAAATCTTTTAAAATTTTTTTTTGGGATTTTAAAAACTTTTTTAAAAGGTTTTGGTGCTATTAAAATTATCTAGCTTTTGTTGCTAAAAATAAATTTTTTACGGATTTTGTCGCTATTAAGGTTTTCTCGCTTTTGTCGCTAAAATACGTTTTCTAACGGATTTTGGCGCTAAAATACGTTTTATGGATTTTGACGCTAAAATACTTTTTTTGATGTTTTTTGGCGCTAAAATACTTTTTTTTTACCGATTTTGGTGCTATTAAAGTTATCTAGCTTTTGTTGCTAAAAATCCTTTTTTTATATAGATTTTGGCGCTAAAATAAATTTTTTATGGAGTTTGGTACTAAAATAAGTTTTTACAGAGTTTGGTGCTAAAATAGGTTTATGGATTTTGTCGCTAAAATACATTTTTTACGGATTTTGGCACTAATAGAGTTATCTCGCTTTTGTCGCTAAAAAACACTTTTTTTAACAGATTTTGTCACTAAAATACGTTTTATGGATTTTGTTGCTAAAATATTTTTTACAGATTTTGAAGCTAAAGTACGTATTTTGGATTTTGGCGCTAAAATACTTTTTAAATGTTTTTTGGCGCTAAAATACTTTTTTATTAAGGATTTTGATGCTATTAAAGTTATCTAGCTTTTGTTGCTAAAAATACATTTTTTTTTACAGATTTTGGCGCTAAAATCCGTTCTTTACGGATTTCGGTGCTAAAATACGTTTATGGATTTTGGCGCTAAAATATTTAAACCTTTTTTTAAGGATTTTGATCCTATTAGGGCTTGTTCACATGGAGTTTACACTCCGTGTTACAAGCGCTTTTAAGATCCGTCTTGGGGTCTGCTCTGTCGGTCCCCAAGATGAATCTAAACAATTAGCAGTGAAAAACTTTTTAAACGGATTTTGTCGCTAAAATACGTTTTACGGATTTTGCCGCTAAAATACTTTTTATGGATTTTGCCGCTAAAATACCATTTTTAAGGAATTTTGCCGCTAAAATACGTTTTTACGGATTTTGCCGCTAAAATACGTTTTTACGGATTTTGCCGCTAAAGTACGTTTTTACGGATTTTGCCGCTAAAGTACGTTTTAAGGATTTTACTGTTAATAGAGTTATCTCGCTTATGTCGTTACATAGTTACATAGTTACATAGTTAGTAGGTTGAAAGAAGACACATGTCCATCGAGTTCAACCAAGGGTGGGGAAAATGTGGGTGAGGGAGAGAGAGACAAGGACTTAAAGCCCAGGCTCCCCACTGGTTAATGCCCGAAACCCACAAGGAAAGAACCAACCTCCCAGTTTAGACCCAATCTGACCCAGAGCCGCCCCCGGCCGGACCCAGAATTTTACAAGCAGTACGCTTAAATATTCTTTATTTCCCAGGGGTATCTAACCCTTTCTTAAAACTCTTACTTTTCCTGCTGTGACCCCCCTAGGCAGGTTTTCCCAAAGATTTAAGTTCTTACAGTGAAGAACCTCTTCCCCCTTTGGAGATTGAATTTTTTTTTCTTAGTCGAGGGAATGTCCCCTTTGTCTTTTGGGGGGGTTCACCTGAAATAATTTTTTTTCCCCAAACTTTTTGTAGGGACCATTTATTATTTTATAAAATTAACTGTCCCCCGAACCCGCTTTTCTCAAGACTAAAAAAGTTCAATTCTATTTACCTGCTTCATAACAAAGAGGCCCCCAAATTCCCCTTATAAATTTTTTTGCTCGTCTTTGTACCCTTTAGCTCTTTTCATCTCTTCTATAAACTGGGGCCCGAAAGAACAACATATTCTAAGTGGGTCGCCCAAATGCTTTTTGTACGCGGGGGAATGACTCCTTGTCCCGCGAGCCCTGCCTCTTTTATACCCCAATATCTTACTGGCCTTAGAGGAGCTGTTGGACTTTGCATGCTGTTCTGTTTTTATGATCTCAAGAATCCCCAGATCTTTCTAAACAAGATTCCCAATTTTTTCCCCCCCCTAGGCATTGACCTGTATATTTTTTTTCCCCCCAGATGCAAAACCCTTACATTTTTCCCATTGCCCCCCAATTTGCCAAGTGGATGCCCAAGCCTCAGTGTGTCCAGGTCTCTTGCAATTTAATGGCATTTTCCATAGATTGCCTACCTACATGCTTGGTGTCATCGGAAAAAATCAAAACCGTTATTGATCCCTTCCCTATATGTTAAAAAATACATTAAAAAGAGGGACCCAATACTGACCCCTGGGGGCCCACCATCTTAAAACCGGGGACCACTGGAGTAGGATTCATTTCCACCACTTCTGAGTACGATCCAGACCCAAAGTTTTTAATAAATTACCACTGTTATCTCTAACCCAATGGATTTTTTACCTAACAAAACGTTTTGCGGGACAGTGTCAAACGCTTTGCAAAGCCCCAAAAAAACCACATAATCCACCTGCCCCGCTACCCAGACTTTACTCACCTCTTCATAAAAAGAAATCGTTGGTCTGACAGTTTCTGTCCTTAGTAAACCATGCTGGCAATCACTAATAATATTTTTTTTGTCAACTTCTCCTGATATAGCCCCTAATACCCCTTCAAACATTTTTCCCCAAACATGTTAAACTTTATGGTCTTAATTACTGGGCAAGATTAGAACCTTTTTTTGAAGAGGGGAAAACTACATTCCCTTGCGCCGTCTCCGGCATTTTAACCATCCCCGGGGAATCTTAAATTTTCATTACAGGGGCCATGAAAACCCGAGCTAAACTTTTTAAAACTCTTGGGTGAATGCCACCCGGGCCTGGGCTTTTAAAATTAGTTTTTTTTTAACTTGGCTTTGACTTTTTCTACATGACCCCAATTAATTATAGCAGATGATGTAAAAACAGTCGGCACCCCGATCTGCACTTGGCCCACCCCCTAAAAATACTATCCCCTTTGATATATATACTGAGTGAAGAACTTTTTTTAGTACCTCTGTTTCTCTTGGTCACCAGTGACCATCCCATCACGGGTTTTTTAAAGGGGTTTCTATTGCTCTGACTTTGGGTTTTTTTGGCATTTATATGTTTAAAAAATTTCTTGGGGGGTTAGCTTGCTATCCTTGGCCACTTCCCTTTCATTTTGAATTTAGCTGCTTTTTATCACTTTTTTACAGATTTTTAAGTCTTGAAATTTTCAAAGGGATTGCCCCCTCTGACTTATATTTTTTAAAGGCCCCTTTTTTTATTGTTTTTGCCCTTTTTAAACAGAAGGTGAAAGCCATTTTGGTTTTAGTTTAGTCGCCCATATTGTTTCCAAGGAAAATTTTTTGCAAAAATTTCCCCAAAAATTATTTAAAAAACTCCTCCTTTCGCTTCTAATCACTTTTGCTAAAAGTGTCCCAGTCAGGTCCGTATTCCGTCCCTCAAAAAGCAAAATTTGGCCTTTTTAAATAAATGTTTTTATTTCCCCTCTGTTTTTTTTTTTTTTCCAGTTTACCTAAAATAAATTATTTGTGGGGCATGTTACCCCGATTTTCAGAACCGGACCTTTTTGACAAGTTCTGCTTTTTTAGAAATGACCAGATCAAACGAGCATCACTTTGTGGGGTTCCTCCAAACTGCCCCCATAAAAATCCCCCTAAAAAATTTAGGAAAATTCCTTCCTTTTTAGTCATGCAGAACCCCTGAACCCCCGTCAATGCCTGGGGAAATTGAAGTACCCATTATTTCATTTACCTGCCGAGTTGCCCCCCACCATTTTATTATGCATTTTTTAACCTCAGTGAGTTTCGGGGGGTCATGATTTCACCAAAATAAATTTTCTGCATTAATCCCACCTTGTATTTCCACCAAAAATGTTCCACATCATTAGCTACTCGCCCTGTATTACCTCTTTCCCATTTGCCTTATATCCCCTTACGTATAAACACACTCCTTCCTCCCCCTCCCCCTTCGCTCTGCTTTCCTAAAAAGATTAAAAACCTTTAAGGGTTTCCCCCCAATCTGCGAGGAGTCCGCCATGTTTCAGCAATACTACCCCATCATAGCCTCTAAACTAGCGCCTCAAATTCCCCCCATTTTTGGGAGCAAACTTTAGGGATTTGTGAATAGACATTTTTAAATTCCCTTCCCGTTTTACACTTTCCCTCAATGGTTGGGATTTTTTCTAACATGTTCATTAGACATCATGGGATCATACATTTTCCCCCTATAGACAGCATGGGATTAAAAGTTTCCTGTTCAGATGGCGGTTTTCGATTAAACATCTCTCCTTTGGTAGATGCCCTGGGTTTACATTACCCCTTTTAGATAATGGCAGGGGTTATAATTAACCTTTTTTTAGACAGCATGCGATTATTAATTATAAAAATAATTAAAAATAGTTAAAAATACTTTTTTTTTTTTACAGATTTTGGCACTATTAAAGTTATCTTGCTTTTGTCGTTAAAAATACTTTTTTTATGGATTTTGACACTAATTGATGTTTCACAGATTTTGACACTAAAATAAGCTTTTTTTTTTACGGATTTTGGACCTAAAATATTTTCATTACGGATTCTGGCACTAATAATGTTATCTCGCTTTTGCAGCTACAAATTCGTCTTTTTCCGTAAAAAGACGTATTTTTAGCGTCAAGCGAGATTCATTAGTGGAAAAATCTGTAAAGAAAAGGATTTTAGCGCCAAAATTCGTAAAAAAAAGTATTCTTGTGCAAAAATCCTTAAAAAAAAGTATTCTTCGCGTCAGAAGCTAGATAAATTAATTAGCCTGCGTTGATGGTGTGAAGACACACTTTATGTGAGCTCCTGCAAAAACCTGATTAAAAACTATACCTTGCGGCGATTTCGGACTAACTGCTGTTGGGACCCCGGGGGAAAAAACTACTGAAGACCCCTGGAGAACTAAAAACCCCAAGCTGTGGGGGTTTTTTTTTTTTTGGGCCCTTTTTTTTTTAAAAATGGCGGCAATTGGGGGGTTCCCGGGGGGACGGCCTTTTTTCTCTCCTCGCTTTCTGCGAATAGCGGAGGACACAGAGCAGGAGCGCGTTGCGAGGAGAGCGGGGCAGAGGTCCTTTACCCTGGGTTTTTATGCCCGGAGACCGACTGCAGAGCGGATTCACGGTGGGGCACTGCCCTAAAAGGGCGCAGAGGCTTGAGAAACCCGGGGTCCCCGGGGCTTTTTTGGAACACTCGGGGCCCTGCCATACTGACCAGCCCCGCGTAAAGTCATGGGCGGCAGTGAGTGCCCGGAAACCCCCCCTTGGGAAGGCCCCCAAAAGGCCGGTGGGGTTTGAGTCCCTGGTGACCCCATTTCGGGATTTGCAGCCCAGGGGGAGGAAATTTACAAAAAAGCCTGCTTCTCCTGGGCCCTCAAACCCCAGCGGAGACCGTGGTTCAGGGGGAACGGAAATTTTTTGGGGGAAGTGCAAAAGAGGACCCGGGACTAAACTCCCCTGTGTTAGGGGTTTTCAAGGTTTGGTTCGTTTAAAAGGGGCGGGGCCCAGGGGGGGGCCCTTTTCCAGGTTTGCTCCAAAGCCAAAGACTTCTCCTTAAGTACCCCAAATATTTGGGGAAATACAGCAAGACAGGGGGGAGTTATAAGGGGGAAAATTGGACATGAAATTCATAACTGGGCTCAGACAACCTAAGTTTGGGCTGAAAAATCAAAACCCCTTTCTGTTTTTTTTTCCCCACTCCCCCTCTTTTCTCCGGACTGTCTCCTAAAGACTGTAAAAGGCCCCTACCCTGGGTTCCCTAAAAGATAAATGCCAAAAGTTTGATACATCGGGCCTTTCTCCCTGCCCCCCTTTTGGGGGGCTAGGCGATCTTTATGGGAGGGCAAAACTGGTAGTGCCTCGACCTCGAACATGGGAAAGGCAAGGTAGATATGATGAGTCAAACAAAATGGACCTGGGGGGGAAAGGGGCCCTTTTAGTGGCCCCTTTAGTTACTGATAAGATAATACCCCCATTCCCAAACCGGGTCAAGCTGCCCTTAACGGTAAAAAAATCGCCCAATATCCAAAATCTAAATTTTAATAGACTGGGGGCTGACATTGATGGGGGCCCCCGGGAAACCGAACGTGGGGAGGGGGTTGGCGGGGTGGAGGATACTAAAAAGGGGCCCTCGGGGGGGGGGCCCTTGGTATCATTATGAAAAAACAGTTAAAGATATTACAAGAGAGATTTTGGAGGATGCAAAAATTTCGTACCCGGGAAGGAACAATTTTCCCGTATTTTGGGCCCCCCCTGAGCGGGTGAGGGTCCCACCCCCAGAGTATTTCCTGAGACTCTGATCTGCCCAAGGGTCCGGGAAACCCAAATTCTACCCCCACCCTTTTTGTAATTGAGTGAGCTCCCCGGGATCCCCACGGGCCCCTTACCGCCAGGGGCCCCCAAAATCCCTTTTATTGTCAAAATCTTAAAACTACCGAGATCGAGATGCATTCTGGCAGCGCCAGAAAGAAAGGAGAAGTCAAGTATGAAAATACAAGACTATCATTCTATCCGGACTTAAAACAGAGTGCAGAGGAGGAGGAGACAGTTCGCCTTGCCCGTAATCGCCTGAGAGATCTTGGTCTCCCTATGCAATGCGTATCCCACCCGCTGCGGGTTCGGGTTTCCGGGACAAATCGTCTTTTTTTAAATACACCTGAGGGGCCCCAAACGAGGGGGTGATAAGCGCCAGAAAAACCCAAAACGCTGTTTCATTCTTAAACCATTGGGGCTTTTTTCTGCGGTTTCGTACATTAGACTCTAGTAACGCTTAATATTATCTGTTTTGAGTTTTTTTTCGACCTTTTGGGTGTTTTAAAAGTGGCAGTAGTACCTATATCATTTTTAAAGATAGGTTTACCACCCCCCCTTTTTTCTTTAAATGTTAACAATGATTGTGTAGTCGTTGTTGGGGTGTCCTGGGGGTGCTGAGATTTTTTTCCCCCGGGTGCGCAAAAATCTTTGGGGGGGGGGGGGCTCAGCAAAGCACAGTCCTTTTTGTATGGCTTGGGGTTGAATCCGGTTGAGTGTCCCCCATAGTTAAGCAGACTAGCGCAAGGGGTCCTAGGTTTTTTTTTTTTTTTTTTCCAAGCAAAGGAGTCTTTTTACCGTGTCAGGGGTCAGGATTAGGGCGTGATTTTGAGAGTTTTTTTTTTTTTTGTTTTTCTAATATTTTCTGTGTACCGGTTGCTGACGGGGTGTTTGGTTTCCTTTCCCTCTCAGCGCTGGTGCGAAGTGAGTAAGGAGTAGGGCGCGTCTCCTTTTATGGAGTAGTAATGGGATTTTTTCTACAATTTGAGGTTTAGGAGTGTAGGCTCAGCCAAGTTGGGGGAGGTTGGGCAGGGAGGGGTCTGGAGTTGTTTCATTGTCAGTTCAGTGTGGGTGAGGTATTTCATACAATGTATGAATGCGAGTGTGTGAGACTGTGCTCCGGTGTCCGGGTCCTTGCAGGGGGGAGAAAGGTGATTTATCCAACCTAGTCATGGCGGCTTTCAATATTCTGTCAAGGAACGTCAGGGGGCTGAACTGCAAAATTAAGCGATCTTTAGTATTCAATTACCTTAAATCCCATAATCCTGATATAGTGATTCTACAAGGCCCCATTTCAGGGGCAGAAGTGCTGACTCTGAAGAGACCCGGATCGGCCCAACTTACCACTCAGTTTATTCTAATTACGCAAGAGGGGTATCTGTGCTGGTGGCAAAGAATCTTCCTTTTCAATTACTGCACTTACACATTTGTCCCTCGGGGAGGTTTTTGGTTTTGCATGTTCAGATTCGTGGCAGAGAGTATGTCATTGGTGGGGTGTATGTCCCTCCTCCATTCACTCTTACAATCTTAGACCAGGTCATGTCATGTGTCTCCCTATATCCTGCAGTGCCAGTTTTGTTGATGGGTGATTTCAATGCAACCTTACAGCAAAATATGGACAGACTGCACCCGCAAGCAGGCCCATAGTTCGGTCTTATGTAACTGGACGGACAACCATGGCTTAATAGAGGTATGGAGGTGGAAACACCGCAGCGACAGACAGTTTTCATGCTTCTCTGCTACGACGGGTTCTTTGTCCGCATTGACCTGGCCTTTGCCACTAGAGATTTTCTGTCGGGAGGTGTCAGCAGTGGAATATCTACCCAGGGGGATCTCAGATCATGCTCCTCTGCTGGTGCGGGCTGCCCAACCGATGGTTGGGTCTATGAGACTGTGGAGACTAAAGTCCAACTGGCTGAAAGTAATGGATGTAACCACCCAATGTGAAAACAGATTGAAAATTATTGGACACTGAATGAAGGATCTACGACCCTTTTGTAGAGGGGGAGGCGTTCAAGGCATTTTACCAGGGGGGGAATTAACCGCTGCCATTGTTTCAACATAGGACGGCTTTGAAAAAGACAGATCCGGCTGGAGTGTAGACTGACGGTGGCTGAGTCGAGTATATCCGCTCCCTGGATCTGAACACAGAGATACATTTGAGAGACTGCAGAGAGAATATTCTCTCCACCTGACTGCCTACACGCAAAAAAAGTTGCTGTCACAGAGGCAGAGGATCTTTGCAGAAGGGGACAAAAATGGGAGGACATTAGCTTTTTTGGCTAGAATGGAAACGCCACAGAAAGTGGTGGCTGGGATCCAAAATCAGCTAGGTATTTTACTGACAAATCCGGTAGAAATTCTGGACCAGTTTGTGGAATACTATGCCCAATTGTACTCATCGCGGCTTTCTCACTCGGGTGTAGAAATTTTGGGATTTCTTGACACCATTTCCTTGCCAAAGATTTCTGATGAAGCGTGTAAGGAACTTGAGGGCCCTATAACAGGAGAGGAGATCTACAGGGCTGTGAATAGTATGGCCACTTGTAAGGCACCAGGACCCGACGGTCTCCCGGCCGAATGGTATATGCTTTATAGCAAAGAGTGTACCCCCCGCCTTGAACATTTATTTAAACATGTTTTTGAATTCGGGGCCCTACCATCTTCCCTATATGAGGCTGTTATAGTAGTGATTCACAAACCCGGCAAACCTGTAGATATTTGTAGCTCGTATAGGCCTATCTCCCTTATCAACTTAGACGCCAGATTCTAGCAAAAGTTCTGGTGATGCGACTTAGCTCGATCATTTTATCAGTTGTGGGGATAGATCAGTCAGGGTTTATGCCTAGCAAGACCACAGATATAAATTTGAGAAGACTATACACCAACTTCCCAACTTCAACATGTAATTGCGGGCTCCTGGGTGATAGTTTCTTTAGAAAAATGAAAAAAGCTTTCCCGATTCAGTGGAATGGCACTTTATGTGGGCGGTATTAGAACGTATGGGCTTCCCAGACGACTTTCTCCGGTGGCTGAGGATTCTACTGTATATTTGAAGCCAAGTGCCAGACTCCGGGTTAATGGATATCTCTCCTCCCAGTTTGCCTTGGGTAGAGGAACAAGGCAGGGGTGTCCCTTATCCCCTCTTTTATTCGCCTTAAATGATGGATCCGCTGGCAATATTGATCAAATGATCACCCGGCGATCGAGGGTTGGGATATCAAGGGGGGAACAGAGGGAAAGGGATCTCTTTATGTGGATGACCTCTTAGTGTATCTAGCAAACCCTAGAAAAATCTCTGGAAGCTCTTGCACGTAATAGATCAGTTTGGTTCCTTTTCAGGATTAAGGGTTAATTTGTTGAAATCTGTACTGTTCTAGGTGGAAGCCATTGGGAGGGAGGAAATCTCTGTAAGCTGTCAGCTGGTGGTCTCTGATCGTTTTAAGATTTGGGAATACAGATCCATAAGGAGGTTCAGCAAATTTACGGTTACTGAAATTGCTCAGTTTTGGCAGGGTTTTCGGTTAAGCTTATGCCTGGGCTTCTCTGCCTTTGACTCTAATCGGCCGGGAAAAAATCTGGTGAAAATGGTGCTTCTACCCAAGCTACTGTATCTCTATAGGGGTGGCCCCATGCATTTGCCTAAAGCGGCATTTTGAGGCACTGGAAAAAACTCATATCGTCCTTTCTCTGGGGAGGTCGGGTGCCACGATTGAGCAGGGCAACTCTGAAGGCATTATTTGAAGACGGGGGTCTGGCACTTCCGGACTTTTATGTATACTATGTTGCGGTTCAACTTTCGTACGCAGCGTGGTGGATCCAGGCAGACCGCAATAACCCGGCAGGGGTGCTGGAAGCGGCGATTTGTGGCTCTTATGACTCGCTAGCAAACTTAGTTTTTAGAAGGGCAAATACCCAATGCAATATTTATACATCTAATATGGCGGCCACAGTGACAGTTTGGAGGAGGTTTGTAGGAGTTTATGGTGGAGATGCGGGGGGAGACTCCATATATCCCGCTGTGGAGGAACCTGAAATTGGCTGAATTGGAATCTTTGGCAGATTTTGAATTTTTGGCCCAGAAAAGGTCTTAAAAAACCTGGGTCAATTATATTTGGGGGGGGGCCGTTTTCGGGATTTCATGATTTAGCCACTGAGTTTGGTATTCCGAGAGTGGCTCTGTTTCGGTATTTCCAACTTAGGCATGCATGCAGACAGCAGTTTGGGGGGGGGGGGGGAGATATTACTTTGCAATGTGGTAGACTTGAGCAAGTTGCTAGAAGAGAGAATCTTCGAAAACCTGTCTCTACATTTTATAGGTACATCTTAGAACTCCAACCCTCTCCCTTACGAAGGCCCTTTGAGTACTTTGGCGGGGCGGGACATTCCGATCTACAATTTGCATCACATGGAGGAATTGAAGGTGTCATGGAGGTCGACAGTAATTAGCTCCAGAGACCGTTTGATTCAGGTCAAATGGCTACACAGAATTTATTTTACCCCGGTACGCATGGCGCGGATGGATACATATGGTATGGGACTGTCCAATCATACGTACCTTCTGGACTGAGATCCATAGGTTTTTGGATGACCGGTTGGGTTTGCCAGCGGGTGGTACACCAGATAATAGCCCTTTTTGGGGTGGTAGATTTAACTAGTGCCAACTAGGAATGAACGAGTATTATAATCGGCTGCTGATGTTTTATGCGAAAGAAAACTATGTTGTTGAATTGGAAGCCTCCAAAGTCACCATCGCTTTCACATTGGGTGCAACTGGTTAATGCAGATTTGTCTCTTTATAAGCTCACATACGAATCTAGGGGGACACCGGACAGGTTTTTGGATATATGGAGTCTGTGGCTGGGGGCAAGATAAGGCTGTAATGAATCTCGCTGCTGGCGGGGCTCGGGCAGCAGAGGAATGTGTGAGTTTGAGTGGGTGTCTGTGTTTGAATGGTTTGTCCTTTTTGTGAGATTCTATGGGAGTGGCGCATACTGACTTAATACCGTGATTTTGGGTACATATGTAGTTGTGTGTATATAATTTCCCCATAAGTGAACCATCATTTTTATATGAGGTTATATACTATTATGGTGGGGGGATGTTGTGTGTATAAAATTTCCCCATAGGTGAACCATAATTTTTATATGAGGTTATATAGTATTTTGGTGGGGGGGTGTTGTGTGTATAAAATTTCCCCATAGGTGAAACATAATTTTTTTATGAGGTTATATACTATTATGGTGGGGGGATGTTGTGTGTATAAAATTTCCCCATAGGTGAAACATAATTTTTATATGAGGTTATATACTATTATTGTGGGGAAATACTGTATGTATCATAATGTTGCTTTACAGAGATGCTACTCCTTGCACGACTGACGAGGTTGTTGTCTTTTCCTTCTTTGATTTGTTTTATTTTCTGCAAAACTTCAAAAATAAAAACTTTAAAAAAAAATTATTTTAGCGCCAAAATCTGTAAAGAAAATTATTTTAGCGCCAAAATCTGTAAAAATAAGGATTTTAGTGCCAACATCCATAAAAAAATTATTCTAGGGACGAAATCTGTAAAAAAAAAAACGTATTTTTAGCGATAAAAACATGAATTGCAAAATAATTGTTTAGCGACCAAAGCATGATCATTTTATTACAAACGGTACGAACAAAGACACATCGGACACTTGTATGCAAATTTGATAAGGTATAACCTTTATTAACAACCACTATATTTGGGACTTGGGTCTCCTGGGTGGGTTTTCATTGAACAATTGCGGCAAAAAACACGTCAAAAAATGTCCAGCACTTTCCATATACTCCTGTAGTAAATTTTCTGCCCTGCTCTGGCATTTTTTTAGAACATTTTGCAAAAGACGAGCAGTAAAAAAACAAGCAGACAAAAGAAGCTCCGTGGAGACAGCAGGACATTTTTACAATAGAGTCTATGGCAGCTGTTTTCAGTAGCTTTTTCAGCGTTTTTAGAAAACGAAAAATGCTGAAAAAAGGACGTTTTTCTGTGCAGTGGAGACATAGCCTAAGGTCTACACTGCATCACACAAAAAACGTCTAGAAAGCAGTAATTTTTTTCCAATGCAGGATTGAGGTTTTTGTCACAATTGTATGGTATGGGAAGATGCCAAGAAAAATAAAAGCGCCGGCATATTATAAAACATGTTGTATAATGCGCCGGTGCCAGAAGACGCGCAGAGAAAAGACAAGCTGTGGAGACTGCAGCTCGTCTTTTCTATTGCCGTCTATGGGGCCGCACGAACGATCGTATCTTCGGCGTTTTTTTTTAAACTAAAAGCGCTGAAAATACAATTGTAATGCTGTGCAGTGGAGACACACACACACACACACACACAAAAGTTGACATTACTTACTTTTCTGCATACTGGTGTGAACAGGTACCAAGCTAATGTGCAGTCTGTATCATTTAATTGTTCCCTTAGCAATGGGACCTTTGAGTTGTTATTCACCAATCAGATGCACCTGTCATGTTTTCCCAGGAGCATATAAGGCTAGATGCCTGCTCCTGGGCTCAGTTTAGTCCAGCTATTGAGCTGTGAACAGGGACCACAATGGTGGTGGGTTTTTTTTTGCAGTGGAGACACAGCCTAGCTCAGTAAAAATTGTGTTTCCTAGTGCAGTAGACACACATTGCATTGATGACATAAAGGGTACATTTACTACACACACTCAGAGAATCAGTAGACTGACCATAAATCACTCTAGCATGTGTCTGCTCCCTGTTGTGCAGGAGACGTAATACCTGTGACAATGTCTTCCAAACAAGTACTCTCATATCAGCTCTATGATCTCAATCTCCTAACCATACTCTTTCATGGACAAAATCTATAAGAAGTATATTTCACCTTTACATTGGATTTCACTTACATTTTTCCATGAAATCCCAACCACACTACATCCTTCATGTATCAGGGCACACTGGAGTTATCCACAACTATAGCAGTACTGTCACACTCTACTCACTACTCAGTATGAACTTATACAGATGTTTCCTGCTGACGGTTTTCATGTCGTCAAAGGTTATCTTCCACTTTATCAGCCTTTTAATTGTATGTATAAAGAACCAAAGTGATCTTATTACTAAAACGCCCAGTAATTCTTTTAATAGCATCACCCACTCATAGACAGAATTGCTCAATCTTGTATCTAAACAAGTACACATGTTCACTAATTGTTTTACATCCTAATTTCTTAGAAATTCTAAATTAAAATAAAGCAGGGCTCTATCTTTATAAGACAGATACGTTACATTTCTATTTACTATATTTCATTATCCCAAAGTAAATGGAAATATTTGTGAGCTGAAGAAGCAGACTATCCTGTGCAGGGAAGATAACAGTAATGCAGACAAATAAAGGCAGCATAAATATCTTTATGAAAAGTATCTTTTCCCTAGAAAGGAGAATTTCCACAGAAGCCATTTCTGCACTAAAGCCTCACAAAGAATGATGTTCTCACAGCAAACTAACTTAAGAATGTTTTTTAATCTTCAAAATTTTTATTATTTTATGTAAACATACAAAGATACAGTGCTGCCTGGTGTAAACAATAGGCAGGTAAGGATACATACAAGCAAACATCAGGTAACATAAATTAAGCCATATTTGTCACAAAATGTATAAAGGATAACAAGTATATAATTTCTAAGGTACAGTATTTGGAACCGCTTAGCATTGAGAGTTAATAACGGAGATTTCGGGCTCAGAATATAAAGTAATTAACCAGATAAGGATTCTCAAGTGTTTCCCATGTATTTCCTCAGCGAGATCCTTAGATCTGTTTGAAATACGGGGAGTTTATCCATAAACTCCATTTGTGTTTTATTTGTGGGATAAGATGCGGGGGAATGACCAGAGCAGTTTCACAGCTATACTGGTAGTTCACTTTCAATAGAATCTCCTTAATGTTCAGCAAGATGGAGGCCTTCCAATGTCTAGCTATGATTAACCTGGTAGCTACCAAAATGTGGTAGAGGATCGTTCTATAAAGTGTAGGGACTTCATTTAAATTGATATCTAGAAGTGCTAGGGCTGGGGTAAGGCTAATCTTGGATGAGGTCAAATCCGATGCTAGTTCTTCAACTTGTCTCCAAAGGTTGGATACAAGGGGACAGCTCGACCACATATGTAGTAAAGTACCTTTGTGCCCACATCCTCTCCAGCAGAACGCTGAACTGCCTTGAGAGAAATGGGCTGTCCGGGTGGGAGTCAAATACCATCTTAAATGTAGTTTTTTAGATAGTTCTAAGTGGATGATACATCTCGAATGTTTAGAGGAGGTTGCAAAAGCTGCTACCAAGCTCTTGGGAAAACAAACCCCAATCCTTATCCCATTTAATACGAAGTTCGGTTTAGTTTGATGGTCTTTTGTAGTAGAAGGTGGTATGCACTGAGAGACCTCCTCAAAACCTCTCTGTCCCCTTTTAAAAAAAATATTATACTGGCTGAGTGCCATAGGGGTTTTCTGGGCCAAGACCCGCCCTGCAGGATATGCTAATTTGTAAGTATTTAAAAAAAGGTGGATCGATCAAGTTGTAATGGGTTTTGAGGGCTGTAAATTTATTTGATGTGGTTTTCCCCATAAAAAGTTGGTAAAAGTTTTAAAACCTTGTGACATCAGTCTTTAACAGGAAAAGGGGGGGGCCAAATTTGGGGTTTGAGTAAAGAGCCGTTTTTTTAGAAAAGTGGGCCTATGTTTTTGGCTTAAAAATTTGGTCCCCTGCTTGAAAGGAAGGTGTAACAGGGGGGAAAAAAAAAGGCCTCGGGTGTTAAGGTTAGAAACCGGCTATAATAGGTCTTTAGGGGATACGGGGAAGAAGGAGCTTTTTAATTAAACCCTGATGCAACAGGAGACCCCCAGAGGGGGAAAAAAGGGGGTTTCCCTACAGAAGCAAGTTTTATAGTTTAGATTTGGAAAAATGCCATACCTCCTTTTTAATACTAAGAAAAGTTTTGTTTCCTACATTAAAGGTTTCTTCCCACCCCAATAAACGTCATGAAAAAATGATTGGGGTTTACTTAGCAGGGTTTGTGGAAAATACAAGGAAGGAACTCAAACACATTAACACTCGGGGGGGAAAATATCATTTTGATGACATTTTTTTGGGTATAAAGGGTTAGAGATTGACCAGACATTTTTTTTGGTTTCTTTTAAATTGGTTTAGTAAAGGAGCCATATTTGTTTGAAAAGTATTCCAAAAATTTGGGAACAAAAACCTAAATGGTATTTGTTCGGGCCAAAGAATTATAATCAGAAAAGGAGTTTTTGACAACCCCGGGTTGTGTAGGGAAGTTACTTGATTTTGTCATGTTTAAACGATAGAAAGAACAAAGGGAATAGGCCCTTAAATACCAAGGGAGGGTCTTAAAGGGAGCCCCCGGATTGTTTCCAATAAAAAATATTCGTCAGCAAATAGGTATCTTGTTTTCTGTTCCACCAGCCAAAATACGAGATGAATCGACTGTTTTACCCCACTCTGCCAAGGTTCAACAATTTTATAAAAAATAAGGGGTGAGAGCGGGCAGCCTTGTCTCGTGCCATTAGTAATCGGGAAAGAATCAGAGAGAAAACCCGTTGCTAAACCCTTGCCGTAGGAGATGAGTAAAGCGAAGAGATGGCTTTGACTATGGGGCCTTCAAATCCAAATTTTGATAATACTTCTTTTAAATAGCTCCAATTGAGCCGATCAAAAGCTTTTTCTGCGTCTAATGAGAGTAAAATAGAAGGGGTTTTGTCCGTATTGATTTTATGAATAAGATCTAATACTCTTCTGATCTGTCACGAGTCTGGGGCCCTTTAAAAAAGCTCCCTGGTCTTTGTTATGTAGGGGTTTTAGAAATCCCCAAATTGTTTTGCAATATTTTTAAAATTATTTTTTATTATTTTTATTATTCTTTTTATGCGCCTTTAAAATTCCAGGGCGCTGTACATTCGGGGGGTTTACTACAAAACAAAAGTAAAACTTTTACAGTAGTGACAATCTCTGATAAAAAAAGGTACAGAGGGGGAGGGCCCTGCCCGCGAAAGGTTACAACTACAAAAGGGAAAGGGGGAAAAAGACAGAAGGTAGGGGCAGAAAATGTTCGGGGGTGAAGTGACGTGGTGTTTTTTGGGCATAGGCAATCCTGAAGAGGTGGGGGGTTTTTTAGATTGCTTTTTAAGCTGGTGAAAGTTGGGGAGAGTCTGAGGTTTGGGCAGAAAGTTCCCGGTATGGGGGAGGCACGAGAGAATTTTTGGGACGGGTTGTGTGAGGAGGGGACAAAGGAGAGTGGAAAAAAAGGTCCTGGAGGACGGAGGTTGCGTGGGGTGAGTTCTGGAGATTACAGCAGAATTTTGGAGGGGAGAGGTTATGGGAGCCCCGTAGGCAGGGTATAACTTTTATATCACAATTAAGTAGTGAAAGGGTCATAGTTGGGGACAAGATCCGAAGCCTTACCGGGTTTAGGAATAGTGGTCACTACTGCACTAAGCATTTCCTTGGGAGCTTCACCTTTTTCTATAATTACTTTAAAAATAGATGAGAGATGTGGAGCTAAGGTGGAGCAAAATAGTTTGTAGTACTTTTGTTAAGCCTCGGTCCTGTGCCCTTTTTTAATTTAGGGACTGATTGTAGCTTGATTTCCCCTATCGTTTGGTTTCATTTAGTGTCGCTAGTTTATTCCCCGATAGAGGGGGGTTGTTTAAACTTGGTTCAAAAAGGAGGCTATTTTTGGTTTTTGGTTTTACTTGGGGTGGTTCTAGGGTAATCTTGAGGTTAAAATAAGGTTTGGTTTAGTATTGTGCAAAAGCATTTGAAATTTGATTTTGGGGGTCATATTTTTTATTTTTTATCAGGATTATGAAATAGGGAAATTTTTTATTTCTAGTTTGGGGGAAACCCTTAACTCTATTGGCTAAAAATTTTTGAGGGGCGATCCCCCTGATTGTAAAATTTCCCCAATTTAAGTTTAGATAGATACCCATATTGTTTTAAGTATAGAGACGAAATTTAAATTTCTACGGGAAGCTAATTTCTTTTTAAATTTGGAAAGGGTGTGGGGTTAAAATTTTAAAATTGCTTATAAAGGGAAATTTAATTTCTTGAGAAACATCATTAAGGGCTTTTTCCCTTTTTTCCAAATTTCTCCTAGATGCTAATTTGAAAACAAATCCCCTAATTACCACCTTTGTGCAAAACCCAAAAGGTTTCAATTGATGGAGAGGGGGGGGAGATTTTTTAAGGGTAAAAAATTTTCCTTGAGTGCAAATTTGAATCTCCTTAGTTGTCGTATGGGTTTTTTGAAATAAAGGGTTTAAAATTCCCCCAGGGAATAAGGATATGGGATTTTCTGTCCCCCTTGTGAAAAAGATCGGGCATGGTCCAAAACCAGGGGCCCGTTGCCTATTTCTGCGTAGTAAAAATTGCATAGAGTTTTTTTTTATCTACTAAGAAGTAATAAATTTCTAGGTGGGTTTTTTTTTGAATGCGAGTAAAAGGTGTAGCCCCACCTCTCCTGCATGCTATATCTCCAGGGATCGGCAGGTTTTTTTGCCATAAAAATTTTTGAATTTTCCCGGAGCATAGGTTAAACTACCTTTAGTTTCTATTATTGATTTTTTGTTTAAATGGGTTTTTAATCACCACAAATCACAATTTTGGGCCTTTTGAGCTTTTTTTCCCCTTTAAAATGATTTTTTTTAGAACAAAGAAATTGGGGGTTTTTTGGGAAAGGGCATAAAATTTTTGGAGTAGAGTATAAGGGGGGGAAAATTAATATCGCATTTTCAGAAAAAATTAACGCCCTTGGGAGGGTCAATAAAAGGATTTCCACTAAATTTTGGAAGTTCCCAAATTTTTTAACAAAAAGATTGTACCCCCGGGTTTTTTTAGAGGTTTAGTTTTTTGGAAAAAAGAAGGGGAAATTTGGGTTTTTGCCCTTAATTTTTTATGAGAGTCAAAAGCTCGCAGAGGGTTTTCTTGCACACAAAAAAATTTTCACCCTACTCTTTACGACACCCCTTTCCAAAGAGAAGGCGTTTTTTCGGGGAATTGACCCCGTTTACATTTAAAAGCATTTTTTTTAATCCCCATATTGACGAGGTAGTAACCTTTTTTCAAAAAACACAAATAAGTACATTCCCGTATTGGAATAAAATAATGAAAAGAAAGGCTTAAAAAACTAAGAACAAAAGAAAAAAACAACGGGAAACTAAACCCACCAAAGGGGTTTCAGACATTTTAAAAAAGTTTCCTTAAATAAGGAGTCAAGGGGGGGTTTAAAAGTCCAAAGGGAAAGGGACCTGAAATTTAGAAAGTTTTTTTTTAAGCAAAAAAGGGAATTAATGCACCCCAAAAGGGGTACAGAAGAAACCCTGAGAAGAAAAAATCGCCTAGATTTTTAACGATCAGTCTTTTCTTTCGGGGTTTGGAAAGTTTAGCTTTTTTGGGACCAAATGGGGTAAAGGGCCCCCAAAGGTCGTTGTAAACCTTTTTTTGAAAGGGGTAGTGGGGGGGGTAAAAAATTCAACCCCAAAGACAGCAAAGTCTCCTTACCCCATTGAAGGGGTAGACCCAAACCCAAAAAGGGTTTGATAAAATTCTTTGGGAAAATTTTTAAGTTTGACGGGAAAACCCCAGTGGTAGGGGATTTTTGTTACCCCTTAGAATTTTTGAAAAAAGGGGTTTACATTCCTTACGGCGGAGCATTGTGCCTCTGGGGGTTTTCGGGTTAGAGGGTTTAAATGCCCTTTGAATCTTTGGGGTTGGGGCAGGAGTATTGCGGAATAGTTTAAAAGGAACGGCTTTTTGGTTTTTTAAAAAAAGTGGTTCCCGGGGCATTACGTCTCGGGGAAGAGAGGGGGGAGAAAAGTTTGGGCTTTGGGAGCAAAAGTATGCGGTCCACTTTTTGGGGCCCAAACCCGGAGGCTTCGGGAAGCACAAAGGGCCATTTAAAATTAATTTAAATTGGGGAAATAATGGGATCTAAAGATACCGTTTTTGGGAAAGCCCGCGGTCGTATATTGTTGCGCCTCAACGGCTTCGGGGTAAAAGGATTTTGGGGATGGGTTTTCTGAACTTCGTTTTTCCCTAGCGAAACATTAGCTTTTTGGAGCAAGTTTTTGGGTTTGAAAATTTCCCGCTGGAGACAAGCGTTTGGGATATCCATCCTAACCCCCCCTTAAACTACTTAAAATCGGTTGGAGGGACTTCAAAATGAAGAGAAAAACGCTGTAGTTTTTTCCCGGGGACAAAAGGGGATCCGAGTGACGTTGGTGCCCCAAATATCCTCGGAATCTTGTCGGGGAAGGGTTTTGAGAAAAAGGGGGAAATGTTTTTGCGACTGTCTCAATTTTGGGGAACAGTGGCCGGGGTGGGGAAAAATCATTTGGGGTTTGGGTTTAGGCGGGGTTTTCCCCCGGGTTTTTTTTGAGTTTCCACCCATTTAATAGAGTTTCAAGTGAATAGAAAAACCCCGAGTTTTAAAGAACAAAAGAGGGGAGTGCCGAAGGGGAAAAGAGCAATTGAAGTTAGCAAGGAAAAAAACCCAAAGGGGGTTTTCCCAAGGGGTATAAGGATAATAGATAAACTTATGTACCCAGCGGCGTTGTGGGGTTATTACAGAAATTAAAAGCAGGAATTAAATCTAATAGTGTAGAAATTTACCAGATGCTTTATCGGTGGATAAAGGGGACTACCAGAATGAAGTATTTTGACAGCAATGTGGTTAAAGCAAGGAGGGAATCAGTGCTTCTGAGAATTCAGGATTTAATTCAGAGTAGTTTAAATTCTTTAGGGGGCTTGGGTGCAGCAGGGGGGAGGTTTTTCTGGAGAGATAATTTCCCCCCTTTTTGTGGAAATTTTTAAACCCCTCGCGGGGAGGGTCCTTTTCTCCCCTCTGTCGTGCCAATTGTCTTTTTTCCTTATCATTGTACTGTTTGAATTTTTGTAATTTTATTTTAAAAACCCCCCGAAGTACAGCGCCCGGTTTTAAAAGGCGCTCTAAAATACTTAATAATAATAATAATAATAATAATATGATACTTTTGAATGTCCTTATCGGCTAGTAAGGAGAACAGCCGGAGTGGAATGCTTTTTTAGCCACCAAAAGGGGGGTTTTTAAAAAAAAGGAGGAAGTTAGTTTCCCCTCTAAGCAGGAGTCGATTCAGATAGGGGCAAAAAATTTTTGCGGGAAAATTTTCTTGCAGTGGCATGGTTCCCGGTTGATAAGGGTTATCTTAAAAAGCCTTTATCGGCTAGCAAGGGGGACAAAATTGGGGTAGAATACTTTTGTAGCCCTACTGTATTAAAACAAAGGGGGAAGTCCCTGCCCCCCAGTATGTATGGTTGAATCAGACCCAAAAAAACTTCTTTCTGGGGGCTTTCTACAGCGGGGGGAAGTATGTTTTGGGTTTTTTAAAAAATTTAAAAAAAATTAAACAGGGTAAAAAGGATTGGGTTTTCAAACTTCAAAAAAAGGGTTTTAAAAAAGAAGGAGGGCCTGCGCCTCTTAATATGTAGGAGTTGATACAACAGACAACTTCCTCAAAAAGGGGAATAAATTTACCGGGTTGGGTAATTTTTTAATAAAACTTAAATTGGGCCGTAAAAGGGGGACGGCTAGGGTAGGTTTTCTTTGATACCCCTTTTTGAGGTTTTTAAAACAAGGGGGGGGTTAGGGGGTCTGTCAGTGGCGTAGGAGTTGAAATTCCAAAAAAAAATCAAATTCTTTTGGGGACTTGCTGCAAACGGGGGAAAAGTTACCCAGTGGGAAAATCTTTAGTCTCCCTATCGGCCCCGCAAGGGGGAAAAGCCAGAGCAGCCCCCCTTTAATAGCCCCAATTGGTTTAAAAAAGAAGGAGTCGGCTTCCAAAAAAGGGGTTGCTGCAGTTGGGGGATAATTGGGGGCTTTTTTTTTTTTTTTTCCCTTTTTTGCTAGGGGGGAAATTGTAATGTGGGAAACTCTGGAAATAACAGTTGCAGTCAGTGGGTTTTTAGGGATTGTGAGGGAAAAAAGGGCCTGATGTCTTTTGCTCTATGTGATTTTCAGCTCGTGTGCTGAGCGTTTTCTTGCTGATTTGATCAGGGTACGGAAAGAGAGCTTGTCAAAAAATGGCCGTTACGCGCCTGAAAGGAAAGGGGGGGGGGGTCCCCCCCAACTCACCGCCCAAAGGGGAACCGAGGCCAAATGCTTCCCGAATGCGGAATTTCAGCGTCGGGAGTAGCCCGGGGCCCGGGCGGAGGGTATTGAAAACAGCAGGTTTGCGTGAGTTGCGGGAAATTACTCCGTGATCCAGGGCCGGGTACCCGCGATTGCCCTTTATAGCTGCAAACCCCGTGGACACGGGGGGAAAAAGGTTCCGCAGATCGCAGAGGCCCCTCACAGCGGGGGGAAGGGTTTCCCCCACAGTCCCCCGCCCCTCGTCAAAGGTAAACCCGGGAGACATGGGTAAGTTTTTTTTCCAGCCTTTCCGATTCTTCCCCCTCTTGGGGTTTAAAATTTCCCCACTTCACTGGGTCTCTCCAAAAAATGGCGCCCGAACTCACCAAAAACTTCCAGTGGGGAGGTGAGGCTCTGTTTTCGCCTGGGACTGCAAACCTTTTGGTTTTGGGAAAAGATCCTCTGGGATCAAAACACTTGGGGGTATCAGATGATCCCCTTTTATTTGGGCAGATTCCCGGTTATTCGTGCCCGATTTTTCTGATCTTCCACGGAGCTCCTAAAAAACTAGGGCGTCCCGCAAAAAGCAGGACCAGGCCAAAGCCCCCCCCCCAAATTTAGAATGTTGTGGGGGTTCAGACACAACAACCCTTTAAGCATATTAGAAATTTAAAGCCCAAAAATAGAACTTGAAATCCAAGTAAAACTGAAAATGTTTTCCCCATTGGAGGGAAAATTTTGGGAACAGAAAATGGGGCAAAAAACCTTGGGCTACCCAAAGGGAAAAACCAGAGAAAAAACCTTTGGGCAAAGAAATTTAGGGTTTTTTGAGGCCTGCCAGAGTTTTTTGTGACTTGAAGCCGCAGCCCAAAATATCTATGGTGAGCAAATAGAGAGAAAGTCCCCACAACCTATCCTGTCTGATAAGGTACATGGATCAATGGGCCTAAGATCCAAAGATGCAGAATGTACAAGATGTTGTAAAATAAATTTTTTTTTTTTTTTTTTAGAGTAAAGAGGGAGTAGCATGAGCAGCACCTGAGAAAAAGGACATTGTTTACAACAATAGATTTACAGTATCTTACAAATGTGAGTACATCCGTCACATTTTTCTAAATGTTGTATTATATCTTTTCATGGGACAATACTGACGATATGACACTTTGATACAATGTAAAGCCATCAGTGTACAGCTTGTATAAGATTATAAATTTGGTGTGTCCTAAAAATAACTCAACACACAGCCATGAATGTCAAAACTGCTGGCAACAAAAGTGAATACAATCCTAAGTGAAAATGAACAAATCGTTATCGATTTGCCATTTTCTCTCCACAGTGTCATGTGACTTGTCAGCATTAGAAGGTCTCATGTGTGAATGGGGACCAAATGTGCTAAATTTGGTGTTATCGCTGTCACACTCTCTCATACTGGTCACTCGAAGTTCAATATGGCATCTCATGGCACAGAACTTTCTGAGGGTCTGAAAAAAAGAATTGTTGCTGTACATAAGATGGCCTAGGCTATAAGAAGATTGACACCACCATGAAACTGAGCTTCAGCACGGAGGCCAAGACCATACAGTGGTTTAACAAGACAGGTTCCACTCAGAACAGGCCTTGTCATGGTCGACCAAAGACGTTGGGTGCATATCCAGAGATTGTCTTTTCAAAATAGGTGCATGAGTGCTGCCAGCAGGACTGGAACAAGGTATTCTGATGCCCTATGTAAATAAGGCATATAGCACTCCCTCCAATTGAAAATTCAGCCCACTGCATACCTCCTTGCACCCCCTTATTTGCTTGTGATGAAATGACGCCTTAGGCGGTCGCCTATCTAAAATTCCTGGCCTGGCTGCCAGCATAGCCACAGAGGTTAAAAGGGGTGTGGGGTCAGCCTGTCAGTGCTCAGACCATACGCCACACACCACATCAAATTGGTCTGCATAGTTGTCATCCCAGAAGGAAGCCTCTTCTTTAGATGATGCACAAGAAAGTCCGCAAACAGTTTGCTGAAGACAAGCAAATTAAGGATATGGATTACTGGAACCTGTGCTCTGATGAGACCAAGATAAACTTATTTGGCTTGGATGGTGTAAAGCATGCGTGACAGCAACCAGGTGTGAAATACAAAGACAAGTGGGTCTTGCCTACAGTCAACTATGGTGGTGGGAGTGTTATGGTTTGGGGCTGTATGAGGGCTGCCAGCTGTGGGGAGCTACAGTTCATTGTACCATGAGGGAACCATGAATGCCAGAATGTACTGTGACATAATAAAGCAGAGCAGGATCCCTTCCTTTCAGAAACTGGGCTGCAAGGCAGTATTCCAACATGATAATGATCCCAAATACTCCTCCTAGACAACCACTGGCTTGCTAAACAAAATGAGGGTTAAGATGTTGGACTGGCCTAGCATGTCTTCAGACCTAAACCCTATGGAGTAACTGTGGGGCATCCTCAAATGGAAGGTGGAGGAGCGCAAAGTCTCTAACATCTAATAGCTCCATGCTGTCCTTACATTTTAGGGACAATTCATCAATTTTACTTATGAGTGTATTCACTTTTGCTTCTAGCAGTTTAGACATTGATAGCTGTGTGTTGAGTTATTTTGAGGACACACCAAATTTACACTGCTATACATGCTGTACACTGACTACTTTACATTGTATCAAATGTCATATTTTCAGTGTTGTCTCATGAAAAGATATAGTACAATATTTACAAAAATGTGATTTTGTACTCCCTGTTTGATCTATCACATCATACATTTTTGTAGCACTGCACACATATTACTGTGTCTCCTCAAAGATAAAGGATTCCCCTATGATTAAGGTTTGCATGCTGCTCATTATGGGAGGTCTTCTATCCTGAGAAACCTGGCTAAATTCCTAACATATTGGCAGGCTTGTAATACCAGCTGTGCATGGTATTACAGCTCAGTCCAATTATAATTTAAATTGGACTGGGCTGCTTTGAGATGTAACATACTAAAAGTATGGAGCTGTGATCTCACCCATCCAATACTAATGGCCTATCCTACTGGACATCCTGTAAATATCACTGTTACATTATGACTGTCTTTTTCTACCACTTCTTCAAGAGTCTGTTTTAGGGGACCTTTTAGGTTCCAGCAAAATCAGATTATCAGCTCAGATTTTGACATATGTATTGAAGTATAACTACTTTTTATTTTATTTATGTAAGGTGTGCGCAGGTGCCAAGTGAGACTGGAGCACCTGGATGAATGTAAGTGCTGTAAGGCCTATCGGTCATGTTGTTGGGACATGTGCGGTAAGAAAGTAACCACAGAGACTCTTAAGCTTGTGGGTCTTAACAGGCTTTTACTCAAGATGTTCCTTCACTTCACAGACTGTAACGTTACAGGTGACACTTCAGACAGTTCTCTTTAAATGCTCTATATGTTTCTATCCCTCTCTCTATTTCCGGTGAAGCTCAGCAGGATATCTCTGCTTCCACTTTTCCTGTTATTGACACCCAGGTGATGCTATATAAAAGTGCACATAAGACTAATCAAGGAATGTCTGCTATACTCAGTTTACAGTCTACTAGTCTCTCTATTCTCTTCTCACTGGTGATTTCTCGCTCTGCACCACTGCTCCAGCCTGTCTCACTCTTTCTATCTGGTTTCCTGTCTGCTCTCTCTCAACTTCTTCTCTTTCTACTGTCTGTGTCTTATACTCTCTTCTGGGGATGTCTTGCCTATTGTCTGCCCCACTACACAGCTGTCTACTGTGTAGGAGACACCTATGGAATAACTAACATAAAACAGGATCCTTTCTCTATAACAAAAATAACAACAGAACTGACATGCCTACATCTATATAATAATAAGCCCTTGAAAAAAATGTAGAAAAAGAGACCGTTTTTGGATAACTTTTAAAAGAAGATAATCTGTCATATTTTTATTCAAGAAACACACTGTAAAGCCGCAAATGTCCTTTAGGGCTTGGTCCCCACGGCACAGGTTTACAGTAGATTTTACAGATGTCTTTCAGATTTGAGAGCCATCTGTAAACCGACTGTCAACGTTTTACATTGACTTTAATGGAAAATCCGTGCGTCAGTCACCACTACACGGATTTTCCGGCAGACTTTTTTTATGCCACCGGCGGTCTGAAAAACTTAGAACATGTTCATTCTTCTGCCCGGTTTTCGGGCAGAACATGAACATGTGGGTGCGAAGGGGGAGGCTTGAATCCGCAAACCACGGACAAAAGCCGCCCTCCCCTGCATGCCAAAAAAAGACTAAATACCAGTCGCAATTTCCCGACCGATATTTGGTCTCTGCTGTGTAAACACACGCTTACTGTAAAAACTAACACTACCTCATATCGTTTCATAGCTCAATTCCCCATCCTAAATTTGAAGGGATATCAGTAGCTTCTTATCCATCCATTCCCTTAAGGATTTTTCGTGAAATGGTGGTTCCTGACAAGAGATATTTAGCCCTGAAAAAATAAGAAGAAATATCATTTAGCTAACCTATATTTTCCTAACCAATGACAAATCAACACCTATACACATCCATTGAAGGCATCCATCTGATATTGGGAGGAAATTTATGCTTCCTTTCAACATAGGTCATCTGTCTCTAGGGCAGGAGTTTGTAGGTTGCAGAGACAGTTTGCGGCTTTGTGGTTGATAGATTTTAGGAGAACTATGCACCCAAGTCCTAGACTACAGCTTCCACTTTGTTGTACGTACCAGCTATACTGGAATAGACTACATATTTATGTTATATACTTTGTTGGTCCAAGACACTAACATGATACCCCTATGTTTCCCAACTCCTGTAAAATGTACACTCTGCATTAGGTGTTGCATTATCTTCAGTTGTTATCTCTGCTCCTTTTATGACACTTTTTTCTTAGTTTAAGAAAATAATTAGTTTGTATGGGAAGGCTGATATCCCACCTTGCATATTCAGCATTACTCAATAACCTTAGAACTGTGGCATGCGCTTCCTATATTTCACTTTAATTTAGGAAGCTACTCTTTTAAGTGTCTTCTTAATCTGCTAAGGAATAGACATAAAGTTGTGGCTGGATATAGGGATTCATAAGTCACCATTATTCTGGTTATGACCCTTTAATAGGTGTAAAGGTATCTATCTTTTTTTCTTGTAAGCTATGTTTCTCTGCTTTTGGTACTCAAAAACTTGTAAACTAGGCCTAGTAGTAAAGTGTCAACTTGGGAAAGGTTTAGCTGAGTGGAATCTTGAAATCTTTGACTGACATTTTGGGAGATCAAGCTACTACATCAGACCTGGGCATTGTATGGCCCACGGGCCACATCCGGCCCTCTAACTAGCTCTGACTAAACGGTGTAAAATTTTTCCCAAAAACATCACACGAAACTCAGTAGTCCCGGGGGCTGCCACCACCCCCCCGACTGTTAAGTGGTCAATTTGATCCCGGTCGTTAAGCTTTCGGTTTGGGGTTTTTGGGCTATCGGCAATGGGGGCGGTGTGGGGACTAACGTTTGTGCTTTCCCCCGGGAAAAGCGTATTTTAAAAGCTGCCACTTCTGTGGGGGAGAGATTTGAAGGCTCCCCGCAGAGTATTTCAGTGAGCCGCAATAGGTTTGGGGCTCAGGGGGAGTCCCACAGCACAGGCACGTGAGAGTGTCATCAGCGGGCCTGTGCTGCCTGATATGTCACGCCGCCTGGGGCAGGAAGAAGATGTAAAAACCAGGGGGCTTGGGGAATAGGGGAAGGGTATTTTCTGTTATTTTTTTTATTTTTACTTTAGCCCTCCTCCCTCCCTGTGGGACATCAACCTGCCTATATACCTGCAAATTTTTTCCTATGGGGCCTTATGAAAAATTTGGGAAAATGGTTTTACAGAGCCAGACAAATTAAAATTTAACTCAGTTCCCCAATACATATTACACACCCCCCGGGGTCAATTGTTAAGCTCTTATAAATTTCGACTTCAGGCTTTAAAAACCTGCTTAACGACGGTTAGTGACTTCACACGCAGAAATTTATATGCCCCCAGAAAAGGGTTTAATAGGGTGCCCCAGAAAGTTTAGGGCCCCCCAGTGTAGGTAATAGGTTCCCCCAGTAAGTTATATTTCCCCCAGAAGGTGGGTATATAGGTTATATGTCCCCCCAGTAATTATTTTGGCATGTTATAGGTCCCCCAGTTTTAATTATAGGCAGGTCTAGGTCCCCCAGTAGGTATGTGGGCAGGTTATAAAATCCCCAGTGGGTTATAGGTAGGTTAGAGGTCCCCATTTGGGAAAAAATAAGGGGTTTTATATGTCACCCATTTGGTATATTTTTTTTTAGGATATAGGTCCCCCAGAAAGGTTTTTAAAAGGTAGGGTTGGGTCCCCTAGTGGGTATATAGGGGGTTTCGGCCCCTTATTTGGTACATGGGCAGGTTATAGGCCCCCCATTAGTATTTACAGGTTATAGGTCCTTCAGTAGGTCTAAAAGGCAGGGTTATATGTCCTTCAGCAGGTAAATAGGCCCCCAGTAGATATATGGGTTAATTTTAAAGTCCCCCCGCTTTATTATTTTTCCCCTAGTGGGTTTTATATAGGCAGGTTATATGTCCCTAAGAATTTATATATCTCTCTCCCAGTAGGTATGTAGGCAGATTATATGTACCACAAAGGTGGGGAAGGCAAATTTAAAAAAATAAAAAACTAACGGGAAAAAAAACTCCCCTTTTCCCCCTCCCTCCCTGAAGCTCCAGCTGTTCTCCATCTTCTTCTGCCTGTGCTGTGTACTACAGTGAGCCGCAAATCTGCTTGCGGCTCACTGGAATACTCGGCAGAGGCTTGCAGCTGTATGTGCATCCAAAAGATCACATACAGTTAGTCCCCGGCGCTGCCGCCATTGCTGATTGCCAAGGTCCCAAAGTGATAGTTTAAACGAATAAAATTTTGGCATTTTTAACAGCGGGGATGGTGGTGGCACTGGGACAAAGGATTTGCATGTAAGTTGGGAAATTTTACGTGGGCCGGTCAGCCCTTTGTTAGACACCGGATGTGGCCCATGGACCTCCCAATGCCCCAGGTCTGGTCGGGGGATAAGGTTTTTTTAAAACCCTAAAAAGGGCGGGTCTCCTAAAAAATTTAGAAAAAAATTTCCCGGGGTGGTACTGTATAAGATTCTAGCTGTGTGATGTGTTATAGATGTAGAAGTAACAGAGGCACTATGGAAAATACTTGGTAGCATTGCGCTAAAACTAAACCTCATTAGGGCAATGTTAGGTCTTTATTTAATTATCCTTATTTTGTAAATTTAATTTATTCATTTTCCCAAAGGTTTTTTAAAACTATCGTACCATCCCCCCAAAAATGCTATATGGTGTTTCCCCCCCACTTTTTAACAGCAAGATTATATAGTTACATAGTTAGTACAGTTGAAAAAAGACATATGTCCATCAGGTTCAACTGAGGGTGGGGAAAATGTGGATGAAGGTAGGGAAATAAGAAGTTTAAGCCTAGTTTTCCTACTGATGAATGCTTTGAAACCCATAAGGCAAGAACCAATCTGCGATAAGGAAGATTTACAATTCCAAAAAGTCCGAAATCTTATAGATGGGAATATCCTGACTGGAACGCAATGTGTTGCTTAATGTGGTTTCATTATGTAAATGGAGGATATGATTGCAGTTGAAAAAATGCTCTTGCTTTAGTTTCTTAGCATATGGACCCCTTTGGGCAAATTTCCAAAGCTCATCCTCTGTTCATTTTTGGCCCTCCCTTGGTTCTTGACCTCCCTGATTTCCCCAAAATTTTAGTTTTTTAACATTTAAAACAATATTTTGGATTTTAAACCCCCTTTATCGCCCTTGGGCGCATCCATACGTCCGGGTTGGTTTTGGGGGTTAACGCCCTGGACGTAGGGATACGTCCTGAGGATCTAAAGCAAAAGTTCGCGCAAATCAGCGGGGGTGTCACCTGATATTTACAGAGACATCCCGCACCTGGGCCCCGGCCCCCGGTTCGCCCCGGGGGGGGGGGGGGGGGATGGGGGGGGATAACCCCGTAATTATTGCGACAATTCGGCCCGCAATAACTAAGAGAGACCCCGGGAGGAGTTTCGCCACCCCCTGGGGTCCTCTTCGGGGGCGCACCCAGGCGCACCTTTCCCCCGGGCCCCCCAAAGGGGGGGGGGGGGGGGGGGGGGCCACCACGGGGGGCAGAGAATGCCTTCCGGGTTGTCGGTTTTGAGGGTCACACCCCCGGCCGTGCCCTGGGGGCATGCCCCTCGGCAATTTTTAAAAAACCGAAAAAAGTTGTTTAAAAAATAGGAACCAAACCCTAAAACAAATCCCCTAAATAAACCCCCCCCTGCCCCCCCCCCCCCCTTTTTAGGGGGGAAAAAAGTAAAATAAAAAATGTAAAAAGTAAAAAAAATTTAAAAAAGTAAAAAACAAGAAAAACCCCAAACACGAAAAAAAAAATAAAAATAGAAACACCCCCCTTTTTCCCCCTTTACAAACGAAATTTCCCCCCAAAAAAGATAAAAAATTAAAAAAAAAGTACCCAAAAAGGTATGCCGCCCTGGTAATGACCCGCCCTATAAATCTGTATTTAATTAACCCCTACGGGGAACCCCGTAAAAAAAAAACAAAAAAAAAAAATCACAGAATTAAGATTATTGTTCATCCCCCCAGCACATAAAATGGAATAAAAAAACGATCAAAAACTCCTATAAACTCAAAAGGGGTTTACCAATTAAAAAGTCAGTTCATCCGCAAAAAAAAAATCCTTTTACAGCTCTGTATACGGGAAAAAAAAAAAATGTATAGCTCTCAGGGAAAATAGCGATGCATAAAAATTTTTTTTTACACCCCTAAAAACACTTTTTTTTTTTTTTAAAAATCTTTTAACCCTAAAAAAAATATTAAATTTTGGGGATCGCCAAAAATTTGTAGCGACCCAAAGGGTAAAGCTTAATTATCACGGATTAAATGCACGGTGAGCCCTGGGTTTAAAAATAAAATAAAAAAAAACTATTGGTTTTCAGTATTTTCTTCAC
The DNA here is from genome assembly GCA_025379985.1 of Phyllomedusa bahiana. NCBI lineage: Eukaryota > Metazoa > Chordata > Amphibia > Anura > Hylidae > Phyllomedusa > Phyllomedusa bahiana. Next base: position 101,517 of record JAODAL010006482.1, on the reverse strand, counting down.
CCTGGCCTCCAAAAAATGGTTTTTAAAAACAATCCCAAAAAGCCTTGTCCCCCCCAAAAATTTTAAAAACTAATTAAAAAATCAACTCCCCCCCCGCAAAAAACCCAAATCCTAACAAGCTCCAAGCACAAAAAATTTAAAAGTTATGGCTCTCAAAAAATGGGGATGCAAAAACGTATTTTTCCCGTTTGAATTTAAAAATGTTTTTTTTTGTATAAAGCAGTAAAACTAAAAAAATATACAAATTGGGTATCGGGGGTAATCGTATTGACCGGGGTGAGTAAAGGGTACCATGTCATATATACCGTACAGTGACCCCCCATAAAAAATAAAAAATTTAAAAAAACAAAAAAAACCCAAAATTGCTGTATTTTTTCAAAACATCTAACAAAAACCTTTAATTTAAAAAGGGGAAATAGCAATTTATTTTTGCACCACATAAAAAGGGGAAACCCAAAAAAACTTCAACCCCTTTTTCCCCCCAAAAAACAAGGGCCCCTAAACACTTGCACACAGCAAAAAAAAAAAGTTATGGCTTTTTCCCGAATAGAAAAAACATAAAAAAAGCAATTTTTTATAGAGTAATTTTTCTGGGGTAAAAAATAATAAACAGAAAAAAATATAAAAATCTATAAACAATTTTAAGTGTAAACCCACCCCAAAAGTAAAGTTATCACCTCATTTCACTGCACGGGAAAGCTGTAAAAAATTTAAACTCAAAAAACAATGATGAACTGCTTTTTCCCCCCATTTTCATTGCCCAATGCTTTAAAAAAAAAATATGGAACAAACCCCCTGCATCCAAAAATGCACAGTACAACCCCCAGGTGAATCCCTGATGGGTGTTGAATCCCCAAAAAGGGGCGACTTCTGGAAAGTTTTTACCTGTTCTGCTACTTTGGGGGGTTTGCAAATGCGACATGGCCCCCCCCAAAATCTGGTTCCAAAAAACCAAATACTTCCCTCCCTTATACGCCCCGCATGCCCCCCAAAACAGCAGTTTACACCCAAATGTAGGGGGATTGCCAAAATTGTAAGAAATGGGTTAACAAAAATTTATGGTTCTTTTTTCAGGATTCCTTGTATTGTGAAAACAAATTTTAAGCTTAAAATTTTTAGATTATTGGAAAATTTTTTTTTTTTTTTTTTTCACAGCCTTATGCTAAAAAAAATTTGTGAATTTACCTGTGGGGTCTATATACTCCCAAAGCCCCCCGGATATATTCCTTAAGGGGGGTTGTTTTCCCCCTATTTTGGTTTTATTTTAGGGGGGGGTTTTTTAAGTTTTAGCACTTAGGGGGTTCCCCCAAAACCCGAAAAGGCCCCCTAAATAAAATGTATTGAAAAGGAACCCCGAGGGCCGGTTTGGTTTCTTTCCCCCTATGTTGGGGCTTTGGTTGAGCCCAAAAACTGGCCCCTAGGGCCCCATTTGGGGTATCTCTAAAAACGGGAGACCCCGGGGGAATTGATATTAAGTTTCCCTTTACCTAGTCACATTTTTGTATTCCAGTGAATTTAATGGATAAAAATTGAAATCTGCCAAAAAAAGTGAAATTTTTAAAAATTTTACCTCCCCTTTGGTTTAAATTTCCCGTGAAATATCTAAAGGGTTATCCCAAAATTCCTAAATAGTGTTGTAAATACGTTAAGGGGGCTAGTTTTTAGATGGCATTTTTTAAAGGTTTGGGATCTAACATGCAGGCCCCCCAAAGCCAGTCAGAATGGAGTGGTCCCCAAAAAAAAAAGTATATTGCAAATTTTTGGGAAAATTTTGGGGAAAATTTCTACTAAATTTCCCAAACCCTCTAATTTTCGTAAAAAAAAAAAAAAACATTTTAAAAAATGATGCCAACCCATAGTGGGGCATTTGATAGATGCTAGTTATAAACTAAATTTTTTGGGGAATAATTATTGTCTTTCACGCAGGGAAAAATTTTTCAACTTTCAAAAACGCAAATTTTTTTTCCCAAAATTTTTATGAAAAATTTTTTAAAAATTTTTTTTTACCCAAAAAAACAAAAATTGTATGGATAAAAAATTTTTTACTAACTTAAAGCAAAAAATGTGGTCACGAGAAAACAATCTTTTGAATAAAATGGATAGGTAAAAGTGTCAAAAAAGTTATTTTTTCACATAAATGGACACAAGTCAGATTTCAAAAAAAGGGCTGGGGCAGGGAAAGGCCCAAAAAAGGCTGGGTTTCCCTTTTTGGGGGTTTAATGGTTTAATCCAGGGGCGTAAATAGAGAAGCCATAGCAAAGTTTTGGATGGGAACCCCCTGCTCCCCGCCAGCCCATCCTCTAAATATTTACCAGTACATTTTAATAATAGATAAATTAGTGATGAGCGAGCAGTAAAAAATTTGAGTTTGGGGGGGAAAATCGAATTTTGGAAATTTGGTTTTGAACGCCGGACCCAATTTAAGGTTTTAAAAGGGGTGATGTTTCAGGGTTTAATTTTTTTTACTAACACAGGTAAGGGGGAAGCCGCAATTAACCCTTTCCCTAAAAAGTAAAATGGGTTTCATGGAAAAAAATTAGTGAAGACAATATGGGTGTAAGGTCACAGAAAAAAATTCACAGGGTAAAGGAATTTATTCCTTTTTTTTTTAAAGGGTAACTGTAAAGATGAAGGGCAGCGTAGCTATAGCAGGACAGTGGTAGAAGCTGCTATGGGGCCATTTTGAAAACCCTAAGAAAAAGACCCCTATTGGGTATTGGGACCCTGGGGAAAATGGCGGAGCCCCCTATCACTTTTTGCACCAGGGCCCAAGAACCTGGGCATATATGGGGTGGCAGCCAAAAAGGGGGATTCCCCCTGGAGAACACAGAGGGTTTAGCTGGGAGGGGCCCGTAGTTTTAGGGGGTACAGTGGTTTGCCAGGGCCCGCGTCAGTAAACTAATTTAAACCCTTTCGGGCCCCCTGCAGGGGAAATTTAAATGGGGCCCCCAACCATTACTGTTCCCTTTTTAACAATCACTGGGCCCTTTTTGATTAGGGCCTCTGACGCAGACAAACCCCATTGGTAACCCTGGAACCCCCTTTTTCAGTTGCCTGAAACCCCAAAACAGCAAAAATAAACTTTTGGACCTTTAGAATTAAAATTTGATGATGCTGCCAAAAGCTGACAGTCGGGCCGAAGCAGGGTGTGAACGCCGAAAGGGGGTGAGTAAGACCTTGAGCCTTTCCCCAGAACAAGTAGTGGCTTAGAAATTTTGCCAAAACAGAGCACTTTTCCCCCCCATATAAAAATTCCCTAGCCACCATCAACATCCTTATGCTTAAGCAACAATGGAAAATTTTGCAAATTATATTGTGACATTATACCATTAACTCGTAGGGAATGGGTTCAAGGAGCTCAGGTTCCTTTCCATGAGTGCGGACGAAGTGTGCTTCTCTTGGTTCAGCTGGCTGACGCTTCAGTTCCACCCAGGTGCCCTTCTCCTTGGCTTCCCTTTTCTTCCACTCGATTTTCTTGACACACTGGAGGAAACTAGTGCTTTTGGAGGGGCGAATGTGCTCCACCTGGACGTTGATTCATCTGGAAAGGATTCTACCCTTGAGCTGCTTATTCACAATTATGCCCACAGCATGCAGTGTAACATTGTAGATCCTGCCAGTCTTGCCATGATAGCATTTATGTGGCATGCCTTTCTGTATGGTACCCATACCCTTAATGTACACAATGTCACCCTTCTTGTAGATGCACATGTATGTTGACAAAGGCACAACTCTATGTTTAAGCAAGGGTCTGGAGAACATATACCGGGTTCCACTCCTTTTGCCTCTTGTGTTCGTCATTTTCGCCCCTTAAAGATGGCGAGTGCAGCAGAAAGAGAGGGACCAGTGTCCTTATTCTCCTCTGAGACCATCAGCAATTGGGCATCACAGCAGACAAAATCATCCTCTTTGGCCTCTTGATCTTTTGAAATGCCTTCTGACCCCAACCGCCTGGGGGCATCAAAGAGCTCTTCAGAATATGGATTATCTAGTGTGGTCTGTTTATTGGGTGACATTTGGCCCGTGTTTGCTTCAGTTTGGGCCGATGATGATGACAATATTTGTGGCCATGACTGAGAGGAAGAGGAGGTAAAACTGCTGGATGCAGGGTGTGTTAACCACTGAACAACAGATTGGTGCCGCTCTTCAGAAATGAGATGCACAGGGAACCGACTAAGTGATGACAGACCTGATGGTCCTGCGACTGACGATGTGCTCGTTTGTGTGTTGTCTGGAACACTGGAAGGAGTGCCTTGTCTCGTACCTCTAGCTCCACATCCTACACTCCTCCTTGCTTGCTTACCACCTCCAGTTCGCTCCATATTCAAAAATATAAATATTAAAAAGGTTAAGATTTGTTCACAGTCACTTATTGAAGAACTGTACTCCAAAGACAGCAAATCACAAGTGTTCTTAAATCCCTATAATTTACAACTGGCAACTAGGATTAGAAATACAATTTTTTCTATGGAATATCTGTGAAATGGGGTTTTATGAAAGAACCGTGAAAGCAAGACAGCACATCAAAAGTGTTCTTGAATCCCTATACTTTGCAACTGACAACTAGGATTAGAAATATAATTTTTTCTATGGAATAGCTGTGAAATGGGGTCTTATGGAACAACCGTGACCGCAAAACAGCACATCAAAAGTGTTTTTTATATGTTTAAAATTTTTGAAACTGAAAAATAGAGTAGAAAAGAATTTTTTCTAGGGAAATACGTGAAATGGGTCTATGAAAACCTTGACAGAAACGCTGAAAAACAGATTTTTTGGGAACTAAAACAGTGCTGCTTGCAAATACTATTCAAATAGATTTTTTCTAGGAATATCGTGAACTGTGTTTTATGGAAGAACCCTGGAGAAACAGTGCAACACAGAATTCTTGTTGGGATCCCAAAAAATTAACTAAAGCTAATAATTAAACAAAATAGTTTTCTTTCAAGGGAAATTTCTTTGAAATGGGGTTTTCTGGAAAACCTGGCAGCAACATGCAAAACAAATTTTTTGGAAATTTCCAAAAATTTGGCAGCAAGAAAATAATATTACAAATAGATTTTTTCTATGGAATATCTGTGTTGGTGTTTATAAAGAACCCTGGGAAACATGCGACACAAAGTCTCTTGAATCCCAAAAAGTCTGCTAGTAAATAGATTACAAATAGATTTCTTTCTATGGAATATCTGTTAACGCTGTTTATGGAAGAACCCTGGCAGCAACACTGCAACACTTGTATTTCTTTCGATGGCAGATTTGCTGATAGTCTAGAGATGAGCAAGCACTAAAAAATTCGAGTTTGGGCCAAGCCGAACGCCAAACCTAACGCCGACCTGAACACCGAACCCCATTAAAGTCAATGTCAATGGGCTTGGGTTCGGAGAAAATGTAAAGTATATGCCGAACTAACAATTTCCGAACGGTTTGGCTCAACACTAAGGTGTCTTCTGCAGTAGCTGGACCACCAAAAGAGGAGAAATGAACTTTTGGGCAAAAAAACAATATTCTCTCCAGCGGGAAAAGGTGATTGCAGAATACTGGCATGACAGGCAGACATGTGTTCCAGTGGCAAAGGAAAAAAAAAGTTTAAATTGGGTAAAAAACAAACAAACATTGGATAGTTGGAAGGTGTCAAAGACTATTGTACATGGATAAATCTGAAAGCTTCTCAGTCTGCTGATTTCAGCAGAATTTACCAGTTTCATAGTTTCATAGTTTGTAAGGCCGAAAAAAGACAAACTCCATCCAGTTCGCCCGTTTTTGCTAAGGTGTTGATCCCAAAAAGGAAAAACCCCCAAAAAAATAAAGCCAATTGGGCCTCATTTAGGGAAAAAGCCCTTTCCCCACTCCAAACTGGCAATCGGAAAAATCCCTGGGTCAATACCCCTCTCCTGAATACAACACATAACTTTTTATATTATTACGCCCAGAAATGATCCAAACCATTTTTAAACTCCGTTATTGAAATTCCCCTTTTACAACCCCCTTGGCAGAGATTTTCTAGTCTCACTGCCTTACGTAAAAATCCCTTTCTATGTTTATTAAAACTTTTTTTCTAAGACGAAGGATGCCCCTTTTTTTTAAAACAGCCGGGTTAAATAAATCTTGGGGAGAGTTCCTATATGCCCTTTTGATGTATTTAAACATTTTATTATGCCCCCCCCAAGCCGTTTTTTCTCTAACAAAAAACCAATTTTTGCTAATCTTTCGGTACTGTAGTCCCCCCGTCTTTTATTATTTTTGTTGCCCGCCTTTTTCCCTGTTTTCAAGCGTACAATGTTTTTCCCTTTTACCTGTCCCAAAAAACTGTACACAATATTCATGTGTGGTCAAACCATGACTTGTAAAAGGGGAAAAATTGTTCCATATGTGCATCTATGCCCTAATTTAATGCCCCCCATAATCCTATTGCCTTGGCAGCTGGTCTGACACTGGCTGCACAATTAAGTTTACTGCCCCGGGTTCCCAAGTCCTTCCCCATTCACTTTTCCCACCTTTTTCCTTTTAACAGTAGTCTGTAATGGATTTCTCTTTCCCATGTGCATAACCTTGCATTTTCTGTATTAAACCCCTCATCTGCCTTTTCCCTCCCCCAGGCCTCCAATTTATCCAACCCCTTTGTAATAACACATTATCCTCTATTGTGGGTTTACTTTAAGGGGCTTAGTATCTGCAAAATCATATTCTACGTGTAATCCCTGTGTAAGATTATTAATGAAAAGTTGAAGAGGAAAAGGGCCCAATACTGACCCTTGGGGTCCCCCACAGAAACAGCGATCCAGTCTGAGTATTTACCGTTAATTACTACCCTTTGTTTTCATCAGTGAGCCAGTTGCCTACCCACTTGCACCATTTTCCCCCCTCCAAGCTTTCTCTTTTATTACCAACCCCTTTTTTTGTGACCGTATCAAATGCTTTAGAAAAAAACTAGATATAAGAATCCCCCCTCACCCCGATCCAGTCTGGAACTGACTTCCTCATAGAAGCTGAGATTTGTCTGACGGGCCGATCCTTTATAAACCCATGTGGGAAAGGGGTTTTACATTTATTGTCAGTGAGATACTCCAGGATAGCTCTCGAGAAAAAATCTTTCATTTTTTCCTAAAAGAGGGTTTAAACTTTCCGGCCCAATTTCCCGGGTCACTTTTTTACCCCTTTTGAAAAATTTTGGGACCACTTTGCTATGCGCCAACCTTTGGGACATACCCCATTAGACAGTCCATAAATATGAAGAATAGGGGCCTAATTTTTGGGCTCACTTAAATCCCTTAGTACCGGGGTGTAGCCCCTGGGGCCTGGGATTTTTTATTTAATCTTTTAAGGGGAGCGCCTTCTTCCTGGTTTGAAAAAACTTTAAGTTGGAGTTACCTTATCCCTCTTTCAACATAACTCATCCTCCTTGGTAAATACAGTGGAGAAAAAAAATGTTTTTTTGGTTTTTCTTTTTTCTCATGTCCTCTCATCTCTCCCTATATTTTTCAAAGGCCCAACTTCTCTGTTTTAATCTTTTTACTATTTTTAAGTTAAAAAATATTTGGGGTTTTTTTATTTCTATGCAATATGTCTTTCCATCTCCAGCTTTTTTTTCCTTTTTCTTTAATAAACACACTTATTTTTTTTCCCATAGCTTTTTTGTGCCTCTTCACTTTCCCTCCTTCTTAGTACTGAAAAAGCATTTTTTTTTTTTTTTATTGCCTCCTTTACATCCTGTTTACCACATTGGGTTTTTTTTTGTTTTTTAATTTTTTTTTTTTTACCCAAAGGGGGATGTACCTTCACATGTAACCTAGAATGTTTTTTAAAAATACCCCTTTATTTTTTGTTCTCCCCTATTTAAACACCTTGTCCCAGTCAAATAATTTTGGGGCCTCCCCAACAAAAAAAAAATTGCCTTCCCAAAATTCATTTTTTTTGTGGGGTCCTTGACAAAAAAAAATCTATTGAAGGGGTAAACGGGGAAAATTTTTTATATTTTTGGTCATATTCCCCATTCCCTCAACTGAACCTTTTGTTTCTTTTCTCAGGCAGTGTCCGGGGGCTGGGGGGGGCTGGGGGGCCCACGGGGGGTTGATCTTGGGGGGGCCCCCCACTTTTCATGAAAAAAATACCGGGGCCCTCGGACATAAACCCGCCCATTTTTACCACAAAACATGTGCAAAAACAGACCCGTTTTTTGTATTTAAATAGCAAAAAGGGTCAAAATATTTTTATCCCCCACACATTTTTAGTTAACATATACTAACACAGGGCAAGTAGTCCCTTCCCCCTCCCCCTCCACCCACATAACAATATCCCCCTCCACCCACAACAATATCCCCTCCACACCCACATCAATATGCCCCTCCACCGACATACAATATTCCCCTAAACCCAATACAATATCCCCCTCCACCCACATTACAATATCCCCCCTCCACCCACATACAATATCCCCCTCCACCCACATACAATATCCCCCCCCCCAAATACAATATCCCCCTCCACCCACATACATATCCCCTAACCCACATCCCAATATCCCCCTCCACCACATTACAATATCCCCCCCCAACCCACATCCCAATTTTCCCCTCCACCCCATACAATTTATCCCCCCCCACCCACCTACAATATCCCCCAACACCCACCTACAAAATCCCCCCACCACCCACATACAATACCCCCCTCCCCCCCATACAATATCCCCCTCCACCCACATTACAATATCCCCTCCACCCACATACAAATATCCCCCACCCACATACAATATCCCCCTCCACCCATACAATACCCCTTCCACCCACATACAATATCCCCTCCACCCACATACAATATCCCCCTCCACGTTTCCCTTTGGGTTTCACGCACCTCGCCACCCCCTAAAATAAACACCAGCAAGAAAGTAAAAGTCTAACTCCTTCATGGGTCAATCAGGGGAACATGTTATGCTGGCCATTATACCTACAACACCACCCATGAGTCAGACACCAGCTCAGGTATAACCTACAAACACCCCATATAGAGCCCACATAGAGGTTCAGACACCAGCTCAGGTATAACCTACAACACCTCCATATAGAGACCACATAGAGGTAAAGACACCAGCTCAGGTTAACCTACAAACACGCCCATATAGGAGGACCACATGAGGTCAGGACACCAGCTCAGGTATAACCTACAACACTGCTATATAGAGACCACATAGAGGCCCGCCCACCAGCTCAGGTATAACTACAACACTGCTATATAGAGACCACATAGAGGTCAGAACCAGCTCGGATAAAACCTACAAACACTGCTATATAGAGACCACATAGAGGGTCAGCCCACCAGCTCAGGTATAACCTACAACACACTCCAAAATGAGAACCACATAGAGGTCAGACACCCAGCTCAGGTTATAACCTAAAACACACCCATATAGAGACCACATAGAGGTCAGACACCAGCTCAGGTATAACCTACAACACTGCTATATAGAGACCACATAGAGGTCAGAACACCGGGCTCAGGTATAACCTACACCACTGGCCTATATAGAGACCACATAGAGGTCAGACACCAGCTCAGGTATAACCTACCAACACGCCTTTTAATGGGAGACCACATAGAGGTCAGACACCACTCAGGTATAACCTACAAAACCGCCATATAGGACCACATAGGGGGTCAGACCACCGCTCGGGTTAATCTACAACACCGCCATATAGAGACACATAGAGGTCAGACACCCAGCTCAGGTTATAACCTACAACACCCCCATATAGACACCACATAGAGGTCAGACCCCAGCTCTGGTGTAAACTACACACGCCCATATAGAGACCACATAGAGGTCAGACACCAGCTCAGGTATAACCTTTCAACACTGCCATATTAGAGACCACATAGAGGTCAGACACCAGCTCAGGTATAATCTACAACACAACATATAGAGACCACATAGAGGTCAGACACCAGCCTCGGGTATAACCTACAACACCACCATATAGAGACCCATAGAGGTCAGACACCAGCTCGGTTAACCTACAAAACCCCATATAGAGGACCACATAGAGGTTCAGACACCAGCTCAGGTATAACCTACAACACAGCCATATACAGACGACATAGAGGGTCATACACCAGCTCAGGTATAACCTTACAACACCGCCATTATGGGAGACCAATGGGAGGTCAGGACACCAGCTCAGGTATAAACCTACAAAACCGCCTTTTTAGGGGACCACATAGAGGTCGGGACACCAGCAAGGTATAACCTACAACGACCGCCATATAGAGGACCACATAGAGGTCAGACACCAGCTGGTATAAACCCTAAAAACACCGCCATAATAGGAGACCCACATAGAGGGTCAGACACCAGCTCGGGGTATAACCTACAACACCCCTTTATAGAGACCACCATGAGGTCAGACACCAGTCAGGGTATTAAACTAAAACACTGCCATTAGAGACCACATAGAGGCGACCCCAGCTCAGGTATAATCTAAACACCAAAAATTTAGAGACCACAAAAGAGGTCAGACCCGTCAGGTAAAAAACCTACAACACCCCATTAGAACCACATGAGGTCGACACCAGTTAGGTAAAAACCTACAAACCCCTTTTCCTATAGGGCCCCCATGGGGGTCAGACACCAGCTCAGGTTAAAAAACTACAAACACAGCCTTTAGAAGCCCACATAGGGTTTACACCGCTCAGGTAAAACCTACAACACGCCAAATTTTTAGGGGGACACTTTAGAGGTAGACACCAGCTCAGGTATACCTAAACACTCTATATAGGAGACCACTAGAGGGTGACACCGTCGGGTTAACCTAAAAAACACCGCCATATAGAGCCCCATGAGGTAGCCCCCAGCTCAGGTTAAAAATTTTACAAAAACCGCATATAGGGGGCCCACATAGAGGTAGACACCAGCAAAGGTTAAAAAAACCTTTACAACACCCCCATTATAGAGACCCCTGGGGGGTTCTTCACTGTGGAAACCCCCTTAAAGAAGCATTTTGCTTCTATCATACATAAAAAAAACTTTGAGGGCTCTGGGTTTTCAATTTTTTTGATAAAAAAGATGTTTAAGCTCCCCACGACTTTCAAGTGATCTAAAAAATCGGGCAGTCTATCCTATCTTTCCCTTCTCGAGCCATCAGGGCCTCCGCGGGGTCAACCGACCTCCATTTTCAGAGGGGGAAAAAAAAAAAAAAAAAAAAAACCAACCTGCAAGCTGCCCTTCTTATGACAGCCTGTGAGAGTGGGCGGGGACAGAAAAAACAAAATGGAAGCACCCTTTCCTTCCATTATAGGTTAAAATCAATGTACACCAAGTAATAACGTATGTTTTTTTGCACACAAAACCCTTTCTGAAAAACGTTTTGCAAACCTGGGTGCCATGGCGGGCTGCGGCACACATGTAATTATACATGTACGGGACACAGACCGCCGCCAGCGGCACATTTTTTGCAAAGGGGCAATACACTACGTGGAATCCCTAAAGAAGCATTTATTGCTATCTATCATACATAAAAAAAACTTTGAGACTCTCGGTTCGCATTTTTTGATCAAAAGATGTTTAAGCTGCCCACGACTTTCAAATTGGTTTAAAGTCGTGGGCAGCTTAAACATCTTTTGATCAAAATATATGAACCGAGAGTCTCAAAGATTTTTCACATAGAGGTCAGACACCAGCTCAGGTATAAACTACAACACCGCCATATAGAGACCACATAGAGGTTTAGACACCAGCCGGGTATAAAACCTTTCAACACCACCATATAGAGACCACATAGGGTCAGACCCCACTCGGGTTATTAACCCACAACCCTGCCATATAGAGACCACATAGAGGTCAGAAAACCAGCTCAGGTATAACCTACAACACCAACATATAGAGGACCAATAGGTCCCCGGGGCACCAGCTAGGGTATACCTACAACACCACCAATAGAGACACATAGAGGTCAGACCATCTCAGGGTATAACCTACAACACCACCATTATAAGGGGAACCACTTAGAGGTCAGACATCAGCTCAGGTATAACCTACAAACACTCCATATAGAGACCACATAGAGGTCAGACACCAGTCAGGTAAAAACCTACCAACACCACCATATAGAGACCCCATAGAGGTCAGGACATTTAGCTCAGGTATAACTACAAACAACACCATATAGAGACCACATAGAGGTCAGACACCAGCTCAGGTATAACCTACAACACCGCCATATAGAGACCCATAGAGGTCAGACACCAGCTCAGGTCACAAAACAACATTACAGTGAATTACAGCACTGATCCAATATAGAAGTAAATAACCCCTGAAATTCAGGGACTCACCGGAGACGTCATATCTGAGGAGGCGTTTTTCTTCTCTCATGAGTCGTTCTTTTCCCTTTTTCTTTGCATCCGTTCCACACCTCCATGATGACTTGTTTCCCGGGCCCAAAAACTCATCCTGCGAAAATTCCACAAATAAACTTAGATCCTCATTTTTCCCCGCATCTCTTTACCTATTCCCACCTCTGTTCAAACTCCCAGGGGTGGGGGGAGCGGGTACAAGCCATAACTTAGAGGGCCTAGTATCCTAAGGGGGTTTGGGGGGGTTGGGGAGTGGACTAACCCTCTGGAAATAATGCTACAACTATGGACTGCTGCCCTCTCAATTATATTACCAGGGGAGGTAGTCAAGACTCTAGGTAGGTAGGCAAATAGGCAAGGCCCCAGTCTGTAGGTAGGTGGTTTCTCCCAGTTAGGTTAGCTGTAGGTAGTTTAGGGTACCCTTTATATAGGGTGCAAGCAGTTAGGGACCCCCTTTAGGTAGTATACAGGCAGTTAGGGCTTCCCATGAAGTAGTATACAGGCAGTTAAGGCCTCTTAGGTAGTTCCGGGAAGGAGTTAGGGGGGCTCCTTTAGGTTTGTATTTCAGGGTAGTTAGGGGCCTCTTTTAGCTAGGGTGCAGGAAGTCATGCCCCCCCCCCCCTTTACTACGTGTAGGTTTGTCAGGGCCCCTTGTAATTTTAGGTAGGGCCAGGGCCCCCTTTGTAGTCAGGGCCCCCCCGTAGGTAGTCAAGGCGTCCCTTTAGTAGTCAGGGCCCCCCTTGTTAGTCAGGGCCTCCTGTAGGTAGTCTGGGCCCCTTTAGGTAGCCAGGGGCCCCCTTTGTAGTCAGGGCCCCCTTGTAGCCAGGGCCCCCCCTTTAGGTAGCCAGGGCCCCCTTTTAGGTAGCCAGGGCCCCCCTTGTAGTCAGGGGCCCCCTTTGTAGTCAGGGCCCCCTTTGTAGCCAGGGCCCCCTTTGTAGCCAGGGACCCCTTGTAGTCAGGGGCCCCCGTGTAGCCCGGGACCCCCCCCCTTTAGTAGCCAGGGGCCCCCTTTAAGTAGCCAGGGACCCCCTGTAGGTAGTCAGGGGGCCCCTTTTAGGTTTGCCAGGGCCCCTGTAGGTAGCCAGGGCCCTTTTGTACTCAGGGGGCCCCTTTGTAGTTTTAGGGCTCTCTTTGTAGCCAGGACCCCCTTTTAGGTAGCCAGGGCCCCCTTGTAGTCAGGGGCCCCCTTGTAGCCAGGGCGCCCTTTAGGTTGGAGGGGAGGCGTGTAGTGTGGAGTCCCCTTGTAGCCAGGTGCCCCCTGTATGTAGTCAGGGGCCCCCTGTAGGTAGCCAGTGCCCCTGTAGGTAGTCAGGGCCCCTGTTGTAGTCAGGGCCCCTTTTGCAGTCAGGGCCCCTTTTGCAGCCAGGGCCCCTTTTGTAGCCAGGGACCCCCTTGTAGCCAGGGACCCCCCCTTGTAGCCAGGGCCCCCTGTAGTCAGGGGGGCCCCCTTGTAGCCAAGGACCCCCTGTAGTCAGAGCCCCCTCTTGTAGCCAGGGACCCCCCTTGTAGTCAGGGACCCCCCTTGTAGCCAGGGACCCCCCCCTTTGTAGTCAGGGCCCCCCCCTTGTAGTCAGGGACCCACTTGTAGTCAAAGGGGGGCCCCCCTTGTAGCCAGGGCCCTTGTAGCCAGGGACCCCCTTAGTCAGGGGGACCCCCTTGTAACCAGAAACCCCCCTTTTGTAGCCCGGGCCCCCCCTTGTAGCCCCGGGACCCCTGTAGTCAGGGACCCCTTGTAGCCAAGAACCCCCCGTTGTCTTAGGCCCCCCCTTGTAGCCAGGGCCCCCCTTGTAGCCAGGGAAACCTCCTTGTAGTCAGAGCCCCCCTTGTAGCCAGGGACCCCCTGTAGTCAGGGCCCCCCCTTTTATCCAGGGACTCCACTTGTAGTCAGGGACCCCCCTTGTAGCCCGGGACCCCCTGTAGGGCCAGGGGGCCCCCCTGTAGTCAGAGCCCCCCCTTGTAGTCCCGGGACCCCCTTGTAGTCAGGGACCCCTGTAGTCAGAGCCCCCCTTGTAGCCAGGGACCCCTGTAGGTCAGAGGCCCCCCCTTTTAGTCAGAGCCCCCCTTGTAGTCAGAGCCCCCCTTTAGTCAGAGGCCCCCTTGTAGCCAGGGACCCCCTGTTTGTTAAAAAAAAACCAAAACAAAAAACAACAACCAGCCACTTACCTGGCTCCGGCTCCCGCTCCTGGCAGGGTCCCGCCGGCTCCGTACTTTCGCCCTGCATAGGCGGCATGGTGAAGTGACGTCACCACGCCGCCTACCTCAGCAGTAGGGGCCGGCGCCTGGCAGGCTGAAGGCCTAACGCGTTCAGCCTGCCAGGCAGATCAGCGGAGCGCAGCGCTAGTTGCGCTGTGCTCCGCTGACAACCCCACAAGCCCCGGGAGTAGGGACATTCCCGTCCCCAACTCCCGGGGACGGTCTCTGGGCGCTCAGGACGCGTCCCGGGTGCTCAGGGGAAACCGGGGGTGCGCGGGACGGGCCCCGGGGAACGGCGGCACTGCCTCCGGGGCCCCCAGCGGCTCGGGGGGCCCACCAGGGGATTTCCCGGTCCCCCGGCGGCCCAGTCCGAGCCTGCTGTCAGGTCTATTAGCCAATATTAAGTCTAGAAGGGCCTTTCCTCTAGTTGGTTCTTGCACCATTTGGCAAAGGTAATTATCATTAGTTATTGTCAAAAAACCTTTTCCTTTGTGAGGCTAAAAGGTTTCAAAATTTCCCAATTGATGTTTGGATAGTTAAAGTCGCCCATAATAATAACCTCATTCCGATTAGCCGCCTCATCTATTTGCCTGAGGAGTACATCTTCCATGGGTTCTGTTATATTTGGGGGCCTATAGCAGACTCCTATTAGAATTTTATTTACTGTTATTACCCAGGGTATATTTACCCATAATGATTCCACATGTTTCATTACCTGTCCCTATATCTTCCCGCCAGTTTTGGTTTCAGACAGGTTTTTTACATAGAGACAGACACCCCCCCCCTTCCCGGTCTTTACGTTTCCTTTCTAAATAGACGGTAACCTGCAAGTTAACCCCCCCCAAGTCGTAGCTCTCGTCCAGCCATGTCTCAGTTATCCCCACTATGTCATATTTTTCTTCAGCTATTAGTAATTCTAGTTCATTTATTTTGTTGGTCAGACTCCTGGCATTGGTCAGCATGCAATTTAGAGATTTTCCTGTTTTTATTCCTTTCCCCCTGATCTTTTTATCTATTGCTACACCCCTCCCTCCACTCCACCCCCTGTTTTATTCCTAATTCCCAGCCCCTCTATCTTTCACTATCTTGCATTCTTATGTGTAGTTACCCTCCCCCCCCAGTCCCTAGTTTAAATATTCCGCCAACATACATGCCATTTTGTCCCCCCCAAACAGCAGCACCCACCCCAATTAGGTGCAGCCCAACCCTAGCATAGAGTCTGTAGCCAAAATAGAAGTCAGCCCAGTTCTCCAAAAACCCATATCCCTCTTTCCCACACCAATTTTTGAGCCACTTATTCACCTCTCTAATCTCCCGCTGCCTCTCTGGTGTTGCCCGTGGAACAGGTAATATTTCTGAAAATATTACCTTGGAGGTCCTTGCCCTGAGCTTTTGGCCTAAGTCCCCGAAATCATTTTTAAAGGGCGCTCCACCTACTCTAACTTTGTCATTGGTGCCAATGTGGACCCTGACAGCTGGACTCCCCCCAGCCCCACCCAGCAATCTGTCAACCCGATCCCGTGATATGTCGAACCCGGGCCCCGGTAAACAACATACTGTTCGACGATCCCAGTCTTTGTGGCAATTGCCCTGTCTGTGCCCCTAATAATAAGAACAGTGGTTCTGTGGATACGCCATTCCTGTCTGAGATGGGAATACCCCTTTCAGTGGATCATGACTATTTAGAGTTTAAGTTTTAAAAATATTTACACTTTAGATGAAATGTTTATTTTCATTTGATATATTAATACGAGGTAAACCACACACAGAATGTTATAAATCAAGTATGTAAGGTCAGCTTCCTGGAATAGGATTGTCTGTTTAAACTTGGCGTAAGTATGCATATTTTTGTAGGCTGAAGATTTATCTAATATGTACTTATAACTACTACTGACCTGTTATGCTGAACTGCACCCTAGCCTTATCTTGACTCTGTCCATTCCTAACTGGTAACATATCACATCTGAAGTTCCCATCACCACCCAACACATGATCCATGCCCTGGGTGTGTATTGAAAGAAAAACATGAAAGAGTTATGTGCAGTGTTTAAAATGTATACTGCAAATATATTGGTGCTTAATGCATAACAAATATAAAGTTACTTTTTGTCTTGTTATTTAAAATTATTTTTAAAGAAGCCTATATAATGTAAAAAATTAGGGAAAAAAATTTGAATCCCTGGCGCTGACAGGCCCTTCTAAATAGTTTAAGGGAGTGAGAATGCGCCAGAATTATGAACCTTTCTTCTGCAGGGCATTTCTACGGGCAGTGTAGTGCCAATACACAAGTCTGGCTAGGGGGACCCCTTTAAATTGGGTTGGCTGTTCAATTTTTCTCTGCCCTTTAATTTTTTTTCAAAGGTCATAAAGTTCGTTTTTTAAATATGGGGCAACACACCCCCAAAAACGCCCCAAAGTTTTTTATTGGGACCGTTCATACATTTTTTTTAACTCAAAATCCCCAAAAATAGCACACCCCATGAAAACAGGTGCTCTTAGGGGATATTCCCCAGCCCGATATTTTCAAGCAGAAAAATCCAACTTGAAATTAATGGCAGACATCTGAGGTGATACCCTTGGATTTCTGCCATAGATTTTTACTTTACAGCGGTGTTTTTTTCTTTGGCTGTGGACCTAGATTAGCCCCATTAAAATGGAGCTAAAACACGTGTTTGCTGCCCGACATGGAGCCCGAATGGGATTCTGCTTCTGGAAACTTACTTTTTATTTTTTTCTTTTGCAACTTCAAAAAATCTGTGCTGCACAGTATGAACTATAGTGTGGATTCCACATCCAAATAATGAAGAGCTGGCATCTGTATTAAAATCCACCTTTTGAACATACCCTTACAGTAAAATGCTGGCCTATGAAAAATCATGAGTCAAGCAACTAGAATCATAAAATATATAAATCTGTAAAAGCTGCGGGTCAAATTAAAGGGTTAATAAAAAGATGTAGGTACGGATGCATGCATCTGTGCACCCCCTCACCCCCAATCTTTTCCCCTTCCTCCCCCCAGCCCCTTGGGTGCCGGGATGCTCCGTGGTCTGTGCACCAGTTTTGTGGTCCGCCCTTCTCTACACTGTTCAAAAACTTACCTCTCCTCACTTTCCCACCCCATGCCGTCCTATTCCTCTGTACTGCTGCATGATGGTCTTCCTGATCTAAAGGGCAAATCATTGTCTTCTGGACCACAGGAGGAAGCTGGAACATGGAGCAGCGAGATGAATGGAGCGGCAGGCAGGTGTGGCAAGGACGGCAGGTAGCTAGCGTAGGTAGACAGGCTAGCCGTAGCAAGAAACAGCAGGCGGTAATGCAAAAGGATACATTAGGAAACGCACAACAGAGTGTAACTAGGATTTGAACATCAACAACTGGGCGCGGAGAGCAGGGAACAGAATCCCTAAAAAGCCCCCACCAAACAGGAACTTAATTACCTGTTACCACTGTCCCTTTGAAACCAGGGAACTGATGCGCGTGCACCCTAGTGGCCAGTAAGTGGCCTGTATTCACAGGAGGAAGACGCAGAGGAGCCCGCCCGCTGAGGAGGAAGCAGGACGGGAAAAGGTGAGTACGGCGTAGGCAGGATTCTGGAACGCAAGCGAGCTGCAGCCCTGAGTGCAGCGCGGGGACCACCGGCAGCCAGGTAACGGACGTGCCCGAGGTACAAAAGTCGTTACAATGCCACCCCACTCCCTTATCTTGCCAAGACCCCGATAATCTATGCAAGGCTGCAAAAAGCCATCCTTGTTCTCGACAAAGAAGAATCCTGCCCCTGCGGGGGAGGATGACTTGTGAATGAAGCCCTTGGCCAGGTTCTCCTGGATGTATGTTGACATAGTTTCTGTTTTGGGCTGGGACAGCGGATATACCCTACCCCAGGAGGGGAGGTGCCTGGATGAAGCTCAATGGGATAATCGTAGAGCCAATGAGGGTGCAAATGCTCAGCCTGTTTCTTGCAGAAAACGTCAGCGAATTCTTGGTAGTGCATCGGGAGTCCGGGAGAGAAGAAGTCGACACACCCACAAGATGAGGAGGAGTTGAAAATGCAGGAGTAATGCAGGAGGAGTGACACTGGTTGCTCCAGCGTAGGACTTCACGAGTGTTCCAGTCGAGGTTAGGACTGCGCCTACGTAGCCAGGGGAGTCCCAGGACGGTCTTGTTTATGACAGCAGAATCTTTGCCTCTCCTGTGCTAGTCTTGAACACTTCCATGTGAACTGTACATTGTGTCCGGGAAACCTCCACACCAATGACATGTGGGAGAGGCGTCCTTAGGTGTGAATACTACCTCTCCATGTCTCACCATGCCAGTCAAACCTGGTGCCTGATCTGGTGTCATGTTTCAAACCTCCACCATCGTGGATTCTGGATCAGCTGGAAATTTCATTGGACATCTCTGGTCCATCTTGTTAAGCCTCGGATCATCTCCTCAATTAATGGTGAATGCCTGAGTGACTCCATTCAGTTCTGTACTGAAACTCTGAATCTCCAAGTGCACAAGGAAAAAGTTGTGTTCTACGTGTTACCACATTCCTCTTCCACAGTTTTCCTGGGACTTCTGTGGCTACAGCATCATGCTCCATTGCTCAATTGGCAAACAGCAAAGTCACACGCTGGGGACAAGACTGCCACTCTCACTGCCTGGTGGCAGCCTGTCCTGTACGAACCACTTCTCCACTGATGTCTTCTAAGCCGCTGCTGGGTCTGCCCACTCCATATCAGGAATTCGCTGATGTTTTCTCTGAAAAGCAGGCTGAGCGTTCCTCCTCAACAGCCTTATATCTGCACTATAGACCTTCTGCAAGGTACTAGGCCCTACGGGGCAGGGTCTATCCATTATCTGTGGCATAGATTCATGTAGGCCTATATTAAAGAAAGTCTTCGGAAAGGTTTTATCTGCAAGTCTTCCTCTCCAGTTGGTGCCAGGTTTTTCTCCATGAAGAAAAAAGATGGTTTCCTTCATCCCTGCATAGACTATCAGGGTCTCAACAAGATAACCATAAAAACTGGTGTTCTAGAAAACAATATTGGGTTCTGCACATCCCCAAAAACTTTTTTGAAAAAAAAATGAGCATAGGTGCACACTGGTGTGGCAATAATATACAGACACAATCTAGTATCAGCAGCACACTAAAAGAACTATCAAAAGGCACATATGAATTTTTGGAAAAGCATTTCTGCTAATCAGCATTCATGAAATTTTTTTTGAGGTTCTTAGTTCACATTTTTTTTATCAAAACTGCTTAAGACCACCTCCCAATCAAGAAGGGTACCTCAAGACAGGTACAATACAATCTTGAATCTTATTGAGTTCACGTATGCCAGGTTCTAAGACACCTACGACACAATCAACTCAATGCCAATCTGGAGAAATGTGTCTTCGAATGAACCTCCATGCCTTTCCTTGGTTACATTGTCTCAGACAGGGGACTTCAGATGGATACTGCCAAACTGTCGGTTGTCTTGTTATGACCTCAACCAGTCGGCCTTCAGGCCATACAGCACTTCCTGGGATTTGCTTTCTACTACCGACAGTATATTCTGTACCATGGTGGTGCCAATTATGGCACTTACTAAGAAGAGTGGAAATACTAAACTTTGGCAACCTAAAGCAGAGGAAGCCTTCTCCCATTCACCTATCCTGTCTCATCCTGACCGCAGAAAGCCTTGACGTTGACGTTTCCTTTGTGGAAGCTGGAACAGTCCTAACTCAGAAAACAGGCAACTCATGAAACCAATAAAGGTAAGAAATGGCTGTAGCTCACCGAAAGTAATGAATGGAATTTTCATATCACCAGCTGTGGAGCGCACTTCATCTTCGCACGGCGTCCTGGCCCTCAGTTCACAAGCCTTACTGCAGTAACTTGGAAATGCACAAAGTAAACGGACCCAGCAATATCGATGAAAAAAGGTGCTTTCTTTTTTCAATCCAAAGTGCAGAGGGTGCAGGGAGGACCTAAATACCGACGCGTTTCGGGCTTTCATATTGCCCTTGCTCACGGTAACACATTCTTAACAAAACTATTCAGTTAAATAGAAAAGGGAAGGGGTGTGAACCACAAACATACACGTCACTTCCCCATCCATTAAAATCAAGTTAAAAACATGTGCAAGAAACAAATACATATAATAGCATCTATATGTTGCATAATGGAATGTTAATAAGATATGGTATAAAGAATAATACCTTAGTAAATGTAGGCTAAGTCATTTCTGTAGTTAAGCCCTCGGGGTGCTCTTGTATCTAGCTCGTAGATCCAAAACGCCTCGCGCATGCGCACGAGGCGTTGCCAGTCTCCTCCATTCTTAGGGCTTTCAACTTTTTCTATGCCATAACATCGTAGGCATTTTCGGAATTTTAAATGGTCTTCTAACTATCATTGGCTTAGCCTTGATGTCACTAGTCTCTACTCAAGCATAACACAGTCCCTAGTTAGAGTAGCTGTACAATACCATTTATAGAAGCAAAACATATATCAAGAGGGGCTACAAATTTTCCTGCTGGAAAGCATAGACTTTTATTATGCAGTAATTATTTTGAATTTGATCATACTTACTACTTGCAGTTGCTTGGAGTACCAATGGGGGGCTACAGTGTCTCCATCATTGGCAAATTTGTTTATGGCATGGTGGGAGCACCAATACATATACAATACAAGTAATCCATTTTCACATTGTTTGGTCTGGTATGGGCGCTACATAGACGAGCTCTTGCTTGTCTGGGGTCGTGATGTGGCGTCCATACCAGACTTTATTCAATATCTTAATGACAATGAAATTAATTTACATTTTACCCATGTAGTGGAAAAAATCAGTATTGCATTTTTAGATGTAATGCTAACGGGTGATATGGAAAATAAGAGTTATAACCACCTTGTCTAGAAAGCCCACCAGTGGCAATACAATTTTACGTGCTAACAGTTGCCACCCAACCCATACCATCAACTCTATTGCAGTGGGAGAGTATTATCAAGCACGCAGGGAATGCACAGAAGAGACAGATTTCAATAAACAGATAGAGATTATTGATAACAGATTAGAAACTAGAGGATATAATAAGAAACAGATGTATCAAGCAAAGAAAAGGATTCAAGGGAAGACTCAGGATTCGCTATTAATTCCTAAAAAAAAGTACAAACAAACAACATTATGGAACTGTGTGCTCCATTACCTATAGTCAGGAATTTAATTCAATCAAAAAAATATTTTACAGAACTATAAACATCTTGAGACAGGAAGGTATTTTGGCCAATCTAATAGATGAAGGTGTACATTTAGTAGCTAAACACAGTAAAACCATAGGTGCAGAGATATCTCCCAGTACTTTCTCTAGTACTTCTACAAATGACAATTGGCTCTCTTTAAAGGCTTTTTCCCTTGCAGTTAAAAAAAGATGTGGTATTTGCAAATACACTATAAAACATGATATTTTCAAAGGAAATAAAGTCACAAATAAACACTATAAAGTGAAAAAGTTTATTAATTGTGATACTTAGCATTTAGTATATGCCATTCATTGTATATCCTGTACCAAGACCTACATTGGCAGTAGCATTTGTAGATTCAAAACACATATATCTGAGCATTTAACCAGTATCAAAAGAGGCCAGACATCCCACTCAGGAGCGGTGAAACACTTTATAGAGGTCCATGCAGGATCAGTAGAAAGCCTACGATGTTGTGGCATAGAAAAAGTTGAAAGCCCTGAGAACGGAGGAGACTGGCAACGCCTCATGCGCATGCGTGAGGCGTTCTGGATCTACGAGCTAGATACAAGAGCACCCCGAGGACTTAACTACAGAAATGACTTCGTCTACATATGCTAAGGTATTATTCTTTATACCATATCTTGTTTACATTCCATTATGCAACATATAGATGCTATTATATGTATTTGTTTCTTGCACATGTTTTTAACTTGATTTTAATGGATGGGGAAGTGACGTGTATGTTTGTGGTTCACACCCCTTTCCTTTTCTATTTAACTGAATAGTTTTGTTAAGAATGTGTTACCGTGAGCAAGGGCAATATGTAAGCCCGAAACTCATTGGTTTTTAGGTTCTCTCTGCATTTTGGATTGAAATAAAGAAAGCACCTTTTTTCATCGATATCGCTGGATCCGTTTACTTTGTGCATTTCCAACTAACTCAGAAAACACTTTCGGGTAAAACTGTTACATGTGGATTTTTCTCCAAGACCTTCTCCACCGCAGAAAGAAATGACACCATTGAGGATCGGTAATTACTGCCCATTAAGTTGGCCCAGGAAGAGTGGTGTCATCTGCTGGAAGGGGCTTGCCATCTGGTCAACATCTACACAGACCACAAGAATCTATTTGATCTACAGATGGCCCAGCGTCTAAATCCTCGGCAAGCTAGATTGTCCCTTTTCTTTCCCAGATTCAATTTCCTGATCAACTTCAGACCTGCTGATAGGAACATCAAGGCAGATGCCCTCTTCCTTGTTTCTGATATAGTAGACCAAGAATCTGCACCTCAACACATCATTCCTCCCGAACGCCTGATCAACACAGCTCACATTTACCCCAACCTGTCCCCGTCAGGGAAAACTTTTGTATACCCTGCGCTTAGAAAAAAGATTGTGGGCATTGCTTTGTGGTGGCCAGACACTCCGGAGTTAGAAAATCGTGCCAACTCATATCCCGTTATTAATGGGTGCCAAATCTTGTTAAGGTTGTCAAGGACTTTGTTGAATCTTGTGTCACGTGTGCTAACAATAAGTCCTCACATCTCAAGCTTGCTGGCCTTCTTCAGCCTTTGCCTATACCAGATGCTCCAGATGCTTGCCATGACTTTTATCACTGATCTACCACCCTCCCTGAACAACACATCCATTTGGGTGGTTACAGATTCTCAAAAATGTCACACTTTGTGCCACTGCTCGGTTTTCCTTCTGCTTCTCAATTGGACAGCCATTTCTTTCAACATATATTTCATCTGCATGGCCTTCCGCAGCATATCTTCTTGGATCAAGGGGTCCAATTTCTGACCTGCTCTCTGCTCACATCTGCAGGTAAAACTGGACTATTCTTCAGCGTACTATCCACAAAATGAATGGTCAGGCTTAAAGAGTGAACCAGGTTCTAAGTAACTACCTGCGCCACTTTGTCTCTGCACGTCAAAATGACTGGGCCAATCTTGTACCCTGCTCAAAATTCTCATACAATCACCTGGATTCTAATTCAGCCGATGCCTCACCGTTCTATATAGTTTATAACCAGCATCCTTGTTCATCCTCGTTCCTGCTGTGGATGATCAAAGTCTGGGACTTTATGATGGACTGATGTGAAACTTGTTGCTCCCTACAACTATCAATTTCATGCATAAAGAAACAGACTGAAAAGAGAAGAAGACGTCCTCTAATCTTTGATAAAGTGTGGTCATCCGCAAAATATGTGCGGCTGAAGATTTTCACTTATAAGCTGGGTCCACATTTCCTGGGTCCTTTTGAGGTGCTGTAGCAGATTAAGCTCAAAGCACTAAACTGTAAAACAGCTCACCTGCTATTTGGGAGTCCACAAATAGAAACATTTCCACATGAGCGCGGTCCTGTGCGTTCACCCACACCGAAAGTCCACGACAGCAAATGGAATGTTGCGGACCAGCTCCAATGTAGGATAAACGAAATCTACGTTTACCTTTGGTTTATCCTACATTGGAGCTGGTCCGCAACATTCCATTTGCTGTAGCAGATTAATCCAGTGGCTTACAAACTCCATCTTCCTCCTATGATGCGCCTCTCGAACTCCTTCCACGTCTATCTTCTCAAACTGTTGGTCCGGAATCACTTCTCCCAAAAGGTTGTTTCTCCATCCCCTGTAGCTGACACTGCCGATGTTTCTGAGATTAAAGAGATTCTGGCTGAGAAGACTAGTAGGGGGAATTGGTACTATCTTGTGGACTGAAAGAGGTTTGAGCCAAAAGAGATCTCCTGGGAACCAGATGACAACATCCTTGACTGGGACTTTGTCCTAAATTTCCATCGGGCCAAAAAGGATGGGAGATTTAAGAGGGTAGGTACTCTTCTGAGTGCCCCGTTGCCGACATGGTGGGATGTGGCTGAATTCGTGTCCCTGCTCTGCCCTGCGCTCATAGTGCCGTGATCCGCACGTCGAGCTGCAGGTGCACTTGCAACACTAAGTCCATGCAATTATACTCACCTCTCTCTACTCCCTGCTGTTCTCCTGATGACCATTGCTGACCCTATTTAGTCCTGCCTCTTTCCCTATGTCCTTGTTGGATCTATTGTGTCCATGCGATTTACCTTGGCCACCCTGGCAAGCAAGTTGAGTCAGGGTAGCGATCTAGGGGTCTCTTGCTGCAGCAAGTCCAATATGCCTTGTAAAAACCAGGGGCCCCTTAGCTTGTAGTGGCCCAGTGGATCGACTGCCAATGGTCCTAACAACAAACCTTTTCAAGCACTTGTGTATTTACTTGACAGTAAAGGAGAAAGTAGCCCCAAGCATCTATTATGTGCTAGTTTAAATCGCTACAACTATTGAGATCACAATACATCAGCTGTCAAGTTAGTGCAAAATGCAGATTTCTTGGACTAATAAAAGATATATGCTGATAAGTAACTTACCTCCCCATTCCTGTTCTTCATAATGCATACCCTCACAACATGGAATATTTGGGCTTCACTCATGAGGTGCCAGCAGAAACTAAAATCCAAGGATGATGCAACAATGAACCATAAACTCTAAGGTTAGTGTTCTATTAGATGAGTGCCAAGTCTCCAAAATTTGAAGTGAAAAACTGCATACAGGCAACCGCTATACTCTGCCTTGATGGCAATTACTATGGAGTTTCTATGGTGCCTGTGCTGATGTCACTAGTAGCAATTCATACACCTGGAATTAGAACAACACCACCTGGGATGTTCAGGTGATTCCCCATGTTACTCATTCAGACAGTGTATAGCTATTGCTTGAATTCAGTTATTCATCTTTAAAGACGTGGGGCTCATCTTTTAGAATGCCAATCTTTACGTATATGTTTAATTGTGGCATTATCCTTGGATTTTATTCACTGCTGTGCTGACAGTGTATGAGTGAAGCCCAGACAACTCATGTTGCAGAGGAATAGTGTATGAAGAGCCACAGAAGATGAGTTATTTAGTTCAGCTTTTTGTGTTATCTGCTCTTATTTGTAAACAAAGGCCATTGAAAAGCATTGAAAGAGTTGAGATACAATTCTGTGCCATGATAATCTGTCGTATTAAGTTTTGCTATATCTGTGTCTCTATGAAAGCTGCACTTTGTATTAACTACCTGATATATTATGATTTCGATAGCTGTTGTTTTTTGTTGTTTGCTTGATGTATTTGGTCACTTATGATGTATCGAAATTGGTTGCTATTTTTCTGCATCATTTTCTAAGTGTGGGAGATGCAAAAGCCATATTAGCACCCAGCAGAATCCCTTGGCACAAAATTCTTTATTGAGGGGTGCTAGGTCCATTATTTGTTGTTTATACCTAGGGATTCACGTCAATCTGGCCACGTTACCTCTCACCAATTACCTCTGTATTTAGGGCTCTCTTTGAAAGCCCTACCTACCTGATGGCATGCCACATAAAGTCAGAATTCCACACTGCCATGTGTCTAAATTGTACAGAAACTGTATCAATATGTACAGTGCCTTGCGAAAGTATTCGGTCCCTTGAACTTTTCAACCTTTTGCCACATTTCAGGCTTCAAACATAAAGATATAAAATTGAAATTTTTTTGTGAAGAATCAACAACAATTGGGACACAATTGTGAAGTTGAAAGAAATGTATTGGATATTTTAAAACAAAAAAACCCCAAAACAACTGAAAAGTGGGGCATACAATATTATTCGGCCCCTTTACTTTCACTGCAGCAAACTCACTCCAGAAGTTCAGTGAGGATCTCTGAATGATCCAATGTTGTCCTAAATGACTGATGATGATAAATATAATCCACCTGTGTGTAATCAAGTCTCCGTATAAATGCACCTGCTCTGGGATAGTCTCAGGGTTCTGTTTAAAGCGCAGAGAGGACTAAGGAACACACCAGGCAGGTCTGTGATACTGTTGTGGAGAAGTTTAAAACCGGATTTGGATGTAAAAATATTTCCCAAACTTTAAACATCCCAAGGAGCACTGTGCAAGCGATCATATTTAAATGGAAGGAGCATCAGACCACTGCAAATCTACCAAGACCCGGCGGTCCCGAAACTTTCATCTCAAACAAGGAGAAGACAGATCAGAGATGCAGCCAAGAGGCCAATGATCACTCTGGGTGAACTGCAGAGATCTACAGCTGAGGTGGGAGAGTCTGTCCATAGGACAACAATCAGTCGTACACTGCACAAATCTGGCCTTTATGGAAGAGTGGCAAGAAGAAAGCCATTTCTCAAAGATATCCATAAAAAGTCTTGTTTAAAGTTTGCCACAAGCCACCTGGGAGACACCAAACATGTGGAAGAAGGTGCTCTGCTCAGATGAAACCAAAATCGAACTTTTTGGCCACAATGCAAAACGATATGTTTGGCGTAAAAGCAACACAGCTCATCACCCTGAACACACCATCCCCACTGTCACACATGGTGGTGGCAGCATCATGGTTTGGGCCTGCTTTTCTTCAGCAGGGACAGGGAAGATGGTTAAAATTGATGGGAAGATGGATGGAGCCAAATACAGGACCATTCAGGAAGAAAACCTGTTGGAGTCTGAAAAAAGACCTGAGACTGGGACGGAGATTTATCTTCCAACAAGACAATGATGCCAAACATAAAGCAAAATCTACAATGGAATGGTTCACAAATAAACGTATCCAGGTGTTAGAATGGCCAAGTCACAGTCCAGACCTGAATCCAATCGAGAATCTGTGGAAAGAGCTGAAAACTGCTGTTCACAAACGCTCTCCATCCAACCTCACTGAGCTCGAGATGTTTTCCAGGGAAGAATGGGCAAGAATTTCAGTCTCTCGATGTGCAAAACTGATATGTGATATATACTGAGACATACCCCATGCGACTTGCAGCTTGCACCTTTTGCTGCTGTAATCGCAGCAAAAGGTGGCGCTACAAAGTATTAATTTAAGGGGACCTAATCATTTTGCATGCCCCACTTTTCAGTTTTTTTAAATAATTTTTTAAAAATGTTATATCTTTATGTTTGAAGCCTGAAATGTGGCAAAAGGTTGAAAAGTTCAAGGGGGCCGAATACTTTCGCAAGGAACTGTATATTGTAATATGTGCCAATGCCCTTGCTTTACATCAGTGATGCAGTATGGCATCATCTAAAAAAAAGACATTTTGGTTAAGCATCAAACACAACAGCAATCATATGTTACTCAGTCCCATATGTTACTTAAATAACCAGGAGAAGGGCAACACACTGTGCCTGCAAGGTTTTTTCACAGTTCTTTATATTTCCTGTTTTTACTCTGCTTATATGTTGTCTTGATTCCAGTGGTGTTCCCAAAGGTATTCATGCATACAAATTGATATACAGCTCTGTTTAAATCTTTCATTTTGGCTTCGTTATATATGGGGTCCCTTGAGAATCTGTTGTGGTTTCTGTCGTTGTTGTGCAAAAGCGCTGATGTGAAAGCCAGTAAAGCCTCCAAAGCAGTCTCAATCTTTTATACAGCAATCAATCAGAAAACTGCCCTCATTTTCACACCTGCTACTGTGAAATGGAAGCTAAGATATGATTGGTTGCCTGCACGTTTTCTTATATTCTGGAGAAATCTATCTTTGTTAATTCTTGGCAACCGCTTCTGCGGAGTCTAGCTCT
This sequence comes from Phyllomedusa bahiana, assembly GCA_025379985.1. NCBI lineage: Eukaryota > Metazoa > Chordata > Amphibia > Anura > Hylidae > Phyllomedusa > Phyllomedusa bahiana. Next base: position 73,198 of record JAODAL010006482.1, on the reverse strand, counting down.
ACATTTTGCGATACTACACCACCACCACCTGAACAAGGTTGAGTGCTGTCCTCACCGGTCATCTGCTATAGCTATTTTTCTTATAACAAACTTTTTGTATACAGGCTATACACTTTTCTGTCCTGTTTCCAGAACAAAGCAACCTGCAAAGAATAGGACACAAATCTCTTAAATTGCCTATACCATGATAACTAGATGCTATGTAAAAGACAAGACTTTGTGGAAGAATGATGCAAAATATTACACATGTTTTAATTATTCTCACTGTTTTCTTTTGGCTTGGATCTCTGAATGTACTTCTCTTTAATCCAAGCAGGTATTTCAGTATTGTGGGTAGAAAAAACCTTCAATGAAATGTATCACAACTATGTGGAGGAGATCTTTTCTAGGAGATACATTTCTGTCTGTGTTTAAAACACTGTAGGTAAAGTGTTTGAAATGTTGAGTAGTTTCGAGATTATTTCCAAATCCCCTTATTTCATTTATTCAGTAATGCAATCAGAATTCATAGCTATTATCGCAAGAAAGCTACAAATTTATATGGCATTGTGTTCAGACTTCAGATAATCATTAGCAGCAGTCCCTTTTACTTGTATAGATATCTGGTTGCCAATTTATTCATGCATGTTTAGGGGAAATAATAGTAGAAATATTGGTATGTATTGTAATGGACAAGTCATGGGAGGACAGTCCTCTTAACGTGATTGTCCAGCTTTAAATACTATCCTGTTTTTCAATGTAAATAGGTTTAGAAGTCTATGGGCGACATGTATGAATGCTAATACGACATTTCTGGCTCAAGTAAACTACTTTGAAAGTGGCATACCTGTTCCAGTAGCAATGCGTCTAGAATTGCCATAATGTAGCTATAAATCTATAGCTTTGTACGGTTCTAGTGCATCCCACCCCCGAAATGAGCTCTGTAATGCGCCTGATACTGGCATACGGGAGGCTTTTTTTACTATTGCAAATGGAGCTTTGTCTGATGTCGGGTTGAAAATACGCCAGACTTCTGGTGCAGCCTTGTTCATACATGCCACCCCATGTTCTTTAATTTCAAAACATTTTCAGAATGGTCAGAGCTTTATTTTCTGATAAAAAGTCCTCTGCATCAATAAAAAGGTAAAATGGTATCACCACCTCTTAAAGGGGTTGTCACACCATGCTGTTTCACAGACTCAAAGGCAGCTTCGGAGTTACACTTCCTCACTCTTCCTGGTTAGGCTGTGCATGGCCCCACAGCAGTGATTAGCATATCAGCCCAGTATTCCCAGCTCATCTTATTGCAGTGACATGACTGCAGGAGATGTAATCTTTAGTGCAGAAGGCTTCAGAGTAAGCAATCAAAAGTATTTAATCTCCTTTATTTGTTAGAGATAACACACATACTGTTTTCAAGCTGAAGTCTGTTGTATGGTAAAGTCACTCCCTGCTCTCTGTCAGAAAGGGAGAGCAGGATGGTAACCAGAGAGACCTATGTGCACTCAGAGCAGATACAATCTCTCATCTCCTGACCAAGGCAATGTTAAAATACTAATGTATTTGGAAAAAGTCTTGATTTAACGTTCCCTACATATTGAAAGTTAATCTATGTGGTAAGATAATGTCAACTTCCTGGTCACAGTCAGTTGTGAACCACAGAGAATGAAGAGAATGAAGAGCTCTTTCTGTTCATTTTCATTTGGAACTCCCATAGAGATAGTAAAGAGAACACAGAGAGCTGTGCATTTGCAACCAGGAAGTTAAGATGGAAATACAATAATTCTAGTTGCCTGTAGCCACGACAAAGAGGAGCCTCTTTCATATGACTAATACAGTTAACTCTATTAGTGTGGGAACACACAGAGTAGTTTCGTCAAGAGCAAATCCACCAGGGGCTACCAATAGTAGCCAGTATCTCATGGGGCCATTGATTGGCTAATGGGGTGTGATTTTGCCTCCATGTGGCTGGCTGCATCATGTGGTGTCACTGTTATAAAACAATTTGTAGACAGCTTATGAACTTACAGTCCTAATCGCTGCAGATAAACAAATTTTTATTCAATTCTGTAAGTATAAGGTCCCTTACTGTAGATACTATATGCAGACATAACCACGTCCACAATTTTGCAGGTAAATCTCTGATAAATCAGCAAAATTATACAATCATTTGCCTCCACATGAGCATGGAACATTTCACATCTCATAACTGCATTATAAGACCTTACCCTAAAGGAAAGCAGGGAATTTATAGTTCATTATTAGAGCAATAAAACTAGATTATGAATTCTGTAAAGATAACCTTAGGACATTAAATATCGTAGACATTAATTGATTTAAAATAATTGGCAATATACTCCCCAAAAAAATCACCACAACCAAAATAATAAAAAATTATAAATTGCATTAGATCAATTAAAAACAGATAAAAATAACCCCACCCTTTGACAAGTCTCCCTTTGACAAAGCTAATAGTGAAACGTGCGTCAGGGTTTGCAGCCCTGTCCATTGATCTATTGCAGGTTCAATATTTCTACTTTGTTTATATTATTGCGTGTATCAATTTTTTTTTTACATTATCATGTACGTTCCTGTATTTACATAGTTGTTTATATATTTGTTAATCATGTAAAGTGATATATGATTTGATCGTGGATTAGGTGTTGATATATTTTCTGTATATAGGTGGGGTTATTTTTATCTGGTTTTAATAGATCTAAAAAAATTTATAATTTTTTATTATTTTGGTCGTGGTGATGGTTTTTTTTTGGAGTGTATTGGTATATTTATACCATCACCAGTAGTATTACTTTAGATATATCTACTAAATGTGATATATCAACAAATGTGTTGTACTATATGTACTAAGGCCAATTTTACATTTGTATATTTTGGATACTATTATTGTATCCGCATTTGTAAAATGCCAAAGCCAGGAGTGGAACAAGCGCAGAGAAAAAGTATAATGGAAATGTTTGTAATTCTTCAGTGTGTCTGGACCTGCTCCTAGTTTTGGCTTATAGATACTGATCAAAAATACTGACCTAAATACTGCCATGTGAAAGTGACCTAGGGAGGGGAAAAATGTAAAGGTTAAGGCCACAGCTATACTAAGACTTTATGTAGTACTACTGACTGATTTTAACTATTCAGTGACAACTATAATATGAAAAAAATTATACCGTACTGATTGCTGTGGACTGCACCTCTAGCTTGATAGTTAAAATCAATATGTAGCACTACAAAAAGACTCTGTGTTGCCCAGGCTTATACCTTGGTTCCTCAATATACAATATTAAAAAGTTCTGGGATGACCAATGCTCTACAAAGCGTTGCAGAAAAATCAAGGTAATCCAGCCGTAGGAATAGTGAAGCTTTCTCTTCTTTATTATAAGTACAAAATGTGCAGAGGGTAAAACATAGCAGCAACAAACCAACGCGTTTCGGGCACCAGACTTTGCCCTTTTAGGTAACAAAGTGCGCCTGCGTGAAGCCTTCTGGATTCTACAGTTGCAGACCAGAATACCGAAAGGATTTAACCTCCGTAATGATCTTGCATACATATATTAAGTAAGCCTCACAATGTTTTGCCTTGTATAAAGGATTATAAATATAGATGTAAAGAGCTTACATTAGATTGTGTTAGAGTAGCTAGTTTTAGAGTAATGTGTTATACATATGTTTACAAATTTTGTATACAAAGGGTTAAGTAAATGTCTGTGGAAGGGATGTCAGACAGGAAAACGTATTTAACCTGGGCTTTTTACTATGTTACCATACCGTGAACAAGGGCAAAGTCTGGTGCCCGAAACGCGTTGGTTTGTTGCTGCTATGTTTTACCCTCTGCACATTTTGTACTTATAATAAAGAAGAGAAAGCTTCACTATTCCTACGGCTGGATTACCTTGATTTTTCTGCTATTATGGGTCCTGCGACTGGGGACTGAAATCACAGCGAAAAGGAAGGAAAGCGAATACAAGGGAGTGACCAGGTGAAAACTGCAATCAAGGTGAGCCTATGCCCTGCAAGCCTAGTGTGTTACTCTACAAAGCGTTGGTGTGACTTCATTGTGAATATACAGTTCACTTCTGGGCACTGGTTTATAGAATGGATATACCGGTGTTATAGAAAGCACAAAGACGAGCAACCAAACTGATAAAAGGCATGGAGTATCTTAGTTGTGAGAAAAGGTTAAAATAATTAAATTTATTGAGTCTTAATAAAAGATGTTTATGTGGAGATATGATTAATTTGTATAAGCATATAAATGGCCCTTACAGAATATGTGGTGAAACCCCCTCAATACTGTTGCAAGGGGGTGATTGGAAACATTAGCTTCTTGTTGGAGGTATATTGGTTTCTTTGTGTTGACGCAAGGTTTCTCTGAGATATGAATTATAAATCACCTTACCTTACATTACCTTTGGTATTTATACAAAGGGCAACATGTATGATCTAGGTGCAAAGAGACTAGTTCTAAATAGCTTTAAAGCAGTGTAGAAAGCGCCAGAATGTATGGACCTGCTCTACTGCGGGTCATAGATTTGGTACTTTCTAGTTCCATTACGAGAAATAAGGCTCAGGTAAACCACTTTTAACTTGGTCTGGCTGTTCCAGCAGTAATGTGCCCAGTTTTGCCGTTCTACAGTCATAAATGTGTAGAATCATATGGTTGGGGTATGACACGCCTCAGGAACACCCCCACATCTTGGGCGCATTACAAAGTGCTACGGGCGCCGCAAAATGTGCTTAGTTTTGAAGTGTGCCTGCTCATACATCTAGAGAATAGGGCTGTGCCAGTTTGTGGCTGAAAGGATACCAGAATACTGGCACAGCCCCGTACATACATGTTGCCCTAAGTGTATGCTCTTATGAATCTCATACCCCAAAGGTTTTTTGCCATTTTCTCGTATTTTTAACTCACTTTAATATTGAGTGCCAGTTCAGAAAATATTGTATCCTGGCGCCATTGTAACTTAAAGGACCACTGTATTTCTCTTTTCTGTCCAACTCTTGTTTAAGAGAAGGGGAATATCTCTCCTTATGGAGAGCACCAGTTAATGTGTGTAGTATTTTGATTGCCTTTTAGCCCACTACTAAGCATCTGCATATCACAAGGCATTATGGGAAAGGAGCTGGAAAGCTCACTGCGCTCTCTATATGTTGTAACAAATACTCAATTTACTTCTGATTCACTGAATCTTTGAGAAGCAAAAAGGAATAATTGTCAAGCCAATATTGCTCATCTACATACGCCGTTTCGGGGTTTTGCCCCTCATCAGTGTAGAGCAGAGCGATATTGGCTTGACTGGTGGGAGGCAATGAGTGGCTGAGAGAAGGGGAACATCTCTCCTTATGGAGAGCACCAGTTAAGGTGTGTAGTGTTTTGATTGCCTTTTAGCCCACTACTAAGCATCTGCATATCACAAGGCATTATGGGAAAGGAGCTGGAAAGCTCACTGTGCCCTCTATAGGTTGTAACAAATCTTGTTTAGAAATAATAATGCATAAAAAACTGCATAAAACCAGCACTATATGAACATGGACCAATAGATTCTACTCTATTCACATTAAAAAACACGAATAACATTAGATTTAACATATCAATTCAAAATCAAATGTTAATGGATGAATTTGCAGTTTACAATATGTTGGTAATGGTTTTCTTGGGTGATATATTACACTTATATCACAGCATTTTTAGCATTGATTTAAGACAAACATTTTTATTTTAATTACACGTAGTCAATCTGTTTATAATATATGGAGCATATTTTTTTTTGAGAAATAATTTTTAAATCTTGTTCCCAGAATAGTCATTTAAATTGGATTCCTGTTGTGAGCAATTGACAAACAGGTGAATTTGGCAGCTATCCGGATTGCATAGTTTGGCTGTCAAAGTGTTTTAATTCTAATCTAGGTGAAGAAAACTTGGAAACTATACAAAAATGTGGTAGAATTAAGTAACTCTCAGTCTGCAAAGTATTTTGTTCCTGGCTTAAAGTATTAATTTTCTCCCACAGTTTTTGTTTTATTTAAGTGTAGAAAAGTTAGGAGATGCATTTGGGTTTAGAGTTTGATTTACTGTATGGATTTTAGAAAAATTCATGTTAGGTCTATTCTGTAGGTTTTAGAAATAGTGTTCTAAAATGAAAACTGCACAAAAAGCAATATAAATTCTAAGACTAGCAGAAAATACACATTATGTGTGCTTACGTGTCCAAAAAATCCCTATGTAGAAAATAAAGAATCAGAGTCCTAGCTGTCAGCAAGATGCATCTTTTAGTACAAAGACAGTAAGAAACCACAAAGTTAAGAAAAAACATTGTGACTTTTCTATTCTACATGATATAAAATGAAACTAGAAACAAGATAGATTCATAGTCATAGTCATGCTCTAATCAAAATACTAGTCTGAGTTTTCTGGGGCCACGGGGAAGTGATATATTATTACAACGGTTTGGCATCTCAGTTTCATTTAAGAAACCTAGAATATCATGCTGGTAAAGAAGTGAATGTCACATAGACTTCTTAACTAAGGATAATACTAGAAAAAACAGGGGCCTGAGTCCATATGTTTTTCCATCTCTACCCAAAAAAATACTGTATGTCTGAATTATAGCCATGCACTTACTAAATAGAAGCACTCTACAAGGCTCAAATAATACCTCCACACGATGATCACATACACCTATCATAAAGACCAAGATAATTACTAATATCAACATCCAGTGCCCACATTGGGGTCACATACCAGTGCTGTACTGGTGCTCTGCAGTGCATAATCATACTGTAAATAAAGTGCAATTAAAGGGATTTTCCACTTCATTTTTTTATGTTAGCCTGCTAACATCATTTAAAATAAAATAAAAAATCCTTAGATTTACCTCTCCTTTAACCTCCGTTTCAGTGCTGCACTGTGCTCACTCTCTTCAGTTTTCTGTTTACTTTTTCCTTTGCCAATGATTGGCTGCAGCACTAGAACGGAGATGAGGGTAGAGGTGAGTATATGTTTTTTTAAACGGGCATCAGCAAGCTAATGATTAAAAGAAATTTGAAGTGTATAAACCCCTTCAAATCCAGGTGACATCTTTTCTGATTAGAGCCATTCATTTGCCCTTTTCCTCTCTATCCATCTTTATGCTTAAATTAACTCCAAAATTTCTGAAGTTAGTAAGCATATCTTGCACCAGTTCTTCATATTTTCTACTCTGTAATTACTCAAGTAGTTCTTTACAACAGAGATAAAACTCTTCTATGCTTAGGCCTCAGTGTCATTTATGCATTTATTAAAATTGGAATAGTTCATGGGTTTATGAATATGAGGACCATCAAAGATTCCAGCTTTCTGAAATATGATTTTTACATTTTCATATTTTTCTTTAAGTTTTGTTGAGTGAGCAATGGGAAGAGACGCATAACGGTTACCATTGTGCAAGAGAACACATTTGAAACTTCTAATGGAGCTGGTTATAAAAATCTCCAGTCTTCTGGTCGATGTTCTGTCAGTTCAATTTTAAGTATAATTTGGATATCATTAAAAGATATAAGTTCTTCCTCTTGGTTGAAATATGGGAGAAGCCTCTCTTCTCTTGTCCGATAGGCTGTAATTTTAACTTCTGCCTTTATAAGATTTGGTTCATTAAGTCTGGAAGCTAAAAGTTCAGATGCTTGCTTGGACAGATTTAAATCTTGAATCAGGTCATTAAGTTATTTGACTTAGACACTTAGTGGTTGAGGCATTGAAGAGCTTCTCGCAAATTCACTTCCACTGCTACTACCTGCCATACACTCTATTCCATGCCTCTCTTCAGAGTCTGACAGTGACTGGTTTGCTAGTCTGGTAAACACAAGTATGGGAACGTTTTTGCCGTATGGAATAGGTTATCTTGCTGTTTCCAAATTAGGATAATTCCGCAGAGCTTTCGTGTAATAATTAAAACCTTTCATCCTTACAAAACAAAAATATTAGTTGTCAGGGTGGTTTTTTGGTTCTCTCCATCCCATTGGCACATCAAATTTAGACTTTTCTTTCATCATTTGTCCACTGTCATAGGTGCTCCACACATGCTTTGCAAACCATATGATGAGCCCAAGACTTATCCTGGTCTCCAGGCTGTACTCTGCAATAAGCCAGGTATACTTGATATACATAGTCTAGTATTTCTTCTTTGTTTTTCAACCATATTCTTTCCACAGATGTAGCAGAATACATCAGGATTGTTGGTGTAGGTGCTTCTTGCTGAAGTCAGAATTTTTTAACATTTTTTGGATATAAACCAAGGCTGACAAATTTTTACTGTAGCCAACCCTTTTTCTCTGCAAATTCACCATTGAATGCTAGCTTCAAAAAGTCACTTTTATAGCATTGAAGGCTGACAAATTGAAATACAAAAGATTTATATGGAATATTTCATTATCCAAGACACTGTTAAAGAGTCAACAGACAGACCAAAAGCTATTGTATTTGTTATCACACACAATTCGCATTGTGGGAATGTATTATTTTCATGGATGTCCATTATCCCAAAAACTAAAACCAATTCAGCAAAAGTAATGAGATTTTTGAATTCAGCTCCCTCAAAATACCCAAAATCCATTTAAAAACCTTAGCAACTGAATTTTTTTTTGTAGACCTATGTAATCTGTGACAAGCTAAACTCCCCCATATTTTATGATCTCTAGCACAAGACATGGGAGTTAAACTTAGGCTGCTTTCACATGGCAATGTACAAATACTGGTCGGATTTTGTGATTTAGAATCTGACCAGTATTTTAGAGTTGCGTTTCATTTTTATGTGCATTTTTTGTGCAGAATTTGGTAACAGTTTTCAGATGTCGGTGGATCCATGTTCCAAGTTTTTTCTAAAAACGGTTGTGAAATCTGACTGTCAGAAAATCCGAACTGTGTAGTGTACAGATCTGATTTTCTATTGAAGTCTAGGGAAATGGTTTACAGTCAGTTTTTCACCAGTTTCAAAATCTGAAAAACGGTGTCAAAATCAGACTATAAATCATTGCAGTATAGACGGTCCATGGAGTTTGCTTCTCTATGAAATTGTGCATAGTAGAGGATAGTAGTAGTGTATAATAGGCATGTTTTCTGTTATCAAGCACTGGGTCATTGGCTGGCACTGTTATAGATAAGGTCTGGTTCACATCAACATTGTGCTTTCTGTTGTTCTGCTCCATATGGGAGACCAAAAAGTGGAAAGAAACGGATGCCCTTTCATTTTGGATTCGTTTTTCAGCACTGAGTTTGCATCAGTTTGGCTCTGTTTCATCATATTTCCATTTTTTTACTGAAAAAATAACGTAGTCTGATGCGCTATTTTTTCCATTCTAAAAACCCCCCCAGATGAAAAGGACCCTTCCAATTTTGGTTTAACATTGAAGTCAGTGATGAATGGATACTAACGAATGGCTTTTTGCATCCATTTTTACATTCGTTTGATGGATCTGTTATTTGTTCTTTGTATGTACAGAGGAATTTCACCCTTCTATATGGTTTAAAAGAAAAACGAATCAGTTTATAATGGATGAAAATGGATATAAAAATATTCAATTTTTGACGGATCCGTTTAAAGGATCAGTCAAATAAACAGATGCTTTGACTTTCACCTCTGTTTTCAGGAGGGTCTCCATTGCTTCTGTTCACAACCCATCACCCAGCACAGATGTGAACCAGGCCTAATACTCTGGCATTTTTATGGAAACACCATGGATAACTCTTCAACTTTTTAAGGAGACACTGTGGCTAGCACTTAAAAAAAGGACACACACCATTATATAATGATTTTATTCACTCACATCAGTCCCTGTCCCTAATAAGGTTTACTCAATAAGCTCAAAAACAAATAAAAAAAAAAAGTTAGCTGCATGAGGAGGTGCTGGCTAACCTGTTTTTTTTATTATGTATAGTGCAATTAGAGGAGTGGCTGCCTCTATGTTGTCTGTGCACTCCACCCATCTGCCTGCTTGAGGTTTATAAAAACAGTGTTGGGGTATATTCACACGCCGTCTTTTGGCCCATTTTTCAGCACGTTTTATGAGCCTCAGACAAGCTTCAAAACTTCCTTCATTGACTGTAATATAAAATGCTCTTTGTTCACACAAAGCGGATTTCAGAAGCGGAATTGCGAGCCATTTTTTGGATGCAATTACAGCCGTAAAAATGAGAAATGTCAATTCTTGAGGCGTTTTTCGCTCGTAAAATCCCTATTGGAAACAGTGGGGATAGGATGTTTCAAAATACGCTTCAAAATATGCTTCAAAAAATGCCTCTAATCAGGCGTTCTGATTTGGAAGCTGATTTTGAAGCGTAAATTTACACTTCAAAAAATACCAACTTACCCTTAATGAAGCCTGTTTTTCTGAATGTATGGCTACTTTGGCCCCACAGAAATGCACTTAGGGACCCGCCTGGATAAAGTTACCTTGACTCAGCAGGTAGGATTATGCAATTTGATCAAAATGCACGCTATGTATGAACAGGGCTGCGCCAGTTTTTTGGTGTACTTTGAGCCAAAAAGAATGTATGAACAGGTGCATTCCAAAGATTGGAGGCGTTCTGGGGGCATGTTGCACCACATTCACAGAATTAGACACATTTATGAATCTTTGATGCCAAACCTAGGCGCAGAACAGAACAGCCAGAACTTGTTAAAGGTGGTCTGCCTAAGCCAGACTTGTTGTATCGGCACTACAATGCGCCCTTATGTATGAACTGCAGAAGAACAGGTTCATACATTCTGGCGCATTCTACACTACCTTAAAGCTATTTAGAACTGGCCTGTCAGTGCCAGGATTCATACATGTCGCCCTAAATACCTATGATTTATAAATGTAGAAAGGATAGCAGTAACGCATTTCAAATATTCCTTAAGTTCAAAGTGTGCTACTGTCATTTTTTTTAATTACAGCCCCAACGTTATGCACCAGTGTCTGTGTCAGTTGTAAAGGGAGGTGTTGGCTAACTTTTTTAATTCCAGTGTTGTTTTGGCTTACAGAAAGAAAGGAAGAAACCCAAGCAAATGTTGCCCTTGGTTAGATATGAACACAAGACCCCAGTACTGCAAGGCAACAGTGCTGACCATTGAGCCATCATAACTGACCATATTTACTGCATTACAGATACTTAAATACTTCATGTACATGAACTACCAACCACACGCCCTAGAGAAAAAACGAAACTTCAAAACCGAACATTACTTACCCTTTAAGTAATAAGACAACATCCCAGACATTCAGTTCAATAAGGGATAATAATATCCTAATCGCACATGCCTTTAACAACACAGTAACACTTCATCAGGACAGCAATAATATAAGCTCAGGTTTGGAAATGTTAAATCACCAAGATGTACACATCAATGAGTGTCCTTCAACGAGATTCCATAGCTTATCTAGACTTTTGTATACTGTTTCATTATTCACATAAGCACATATACAAGCATAAAGAAGTTACAGCTCACTTCTCTTTACCGGCTGTGGCAGAGCGTACCCAATATATTCAAGATGCTTTGCATGGTTTATTGGTTGGGTGTAGGGGGTGGTGGGGGGTTGGGGGAGGTGGGGTGGTTGGTTGGTGGTGGGGGGGTCTTTCTGGCCACTAGGAGAGTGGTGTCAGTACTGGTAGATCCAGCCATATTGCAGACGTAGCCACACTAGACCACAATGTAGTCTGGTGGGACCACTCCCCCTCATAACTATTTTTACCAGAATCATGCACATTAAACCATCCACAGCAATTCCTGAATCGCATGCCAAATTAAAAGACTGCTCTAGCATATCTATGTATGGGGTGGCTATAATTAGTAATCAGCTTATGTTTATTGAGTCGAGAAAACCAAGATACCTAGACAATGTAGATAAAAAATGTTACATTTAGACACGTTTGGAGAGAACTTATAACCAGTCAGAAATAACAACTAACATTATATCATAAGGTGATTGGATAGATCATAGCAACATTTAGCTAGATGAATAAAAAATAGAGCAAGACGATATGCAAGGCCGCCCTAAGAGGATTGATGGAGCAAGCGAGAACAACACAGTAATAAGTCTAAAATAGGATACAACCTAAATGATTCATTCGTATAAAAATATTCAACCTAATTACACACGTATCATTACATCGCACTCACCTCTACTGACAATAACCACCCAGACATAAAAAGACTATTATAACTCAACTGACTTCCATCTTATAAACTCTAATATATGAAAGAATACAGAACCATTTCTAGAATAAATCAAGCAGAATGACAAACCAAAATCCATGACTTAAGACAATTGTGTACCTTGACATTAATCGACTTTAACTCAAGAGTCAATGCCAAAAATGTGTTAATAGCTAATGTGATCCCCAGAGACTATCAAGATGTTGGGCAATGACGAGAGGAAGAGCTCATAGGTGGCGTACATTTTACACGCTATGAAAAAAGAAACCCTTATAACGACAAACAGATGAATGTATGTTACCACCCCTATCACTCAACATCCTCTAAACGACAATAATAACCAGCACTCAATAGAGGAACGCATGACTTAAGTAGAAAGAAAAAAAAGTCCCTTACCACTGACTAATATGAGTACGAACAGTCAATGTGAAGATACCCCGAGAGTGGTACTGTTAAAATATATTACAAATAGACTTTTATCCTGAAATAACGCAGACCATTAAGGTTTATAATTATACGACAGAACATGGATATTTTCATTGATTTACAATGAGTTCAGTATTTAACAATCCGACTACGAAAATCCTCCTGTAATCTATGCTGTGTAGACTACAGCACAGATTTTTTCCGGTCAGCTTTAAAATCCATCAGATATCGTTGCGGAATTTCAACTAGGTCTTCGCAGGATTACACCAGTCGGAGTCCAGTATATTCAATGTATGGGACCAATGGCGAATCTGAAAAACAACCATGGTTTTTGGCACAAAACCTGACGTCAAAGAACGCATTCCAACAGTTAACACAAACATGGATTTTAGGCGGCATTTTAACATTGCTCTGTAGACGTAGTCTAAGGTTTATTAATTTACATATGTTTGAAGCATTTTTAGCATGGGAGCCCATCGCAATTGCGGACTGTAAGAATTTATGAGCTAGCTGCCCATTCTTTTCTGACTACAGATATTAGGGTGCAATTTACAGTATTCTGTAGATGATTGATAGATCTGTGACTATTGGCTGATGTACCATTGTACATTTTTAGAGAAAAAAAAAAAAAAAAAGAGAGTAGGCAGTATACCATACAGTAAGATGAACATAAAAAGTTTGAGAAGGTTTAGAGATGGCCCACTAAACGAACAAGAGATCCCTCTTAGGATGGTTTCACATATGGGCCAAATTTACTATTACTGTTTAAAAAATACTGAAACAAAATCCAACACGATTTAAAATCATATAATGCTTTATTATAATCATTAAAAATACAAACAAGGCATTTAATGGTAAAATCCTCATCCAAAATTAAACATGTTACAACTGCCCAGATTACCAAAAATACATAATATCAAATAAGAAAAATAGGAAAAAGTTACATCTACATAATATACATTAATTAACATGATTATAGCAAAGTCCATGCATGATCAAAAAAGAAAAAGTAATATGATGTATACTTAACTCAGAAAAGTAGTCGAAAAAGCAATCAGGTGGGGAGGTGCCACCATTTCGCTTGCACTTTTTCAAGGGGTATAGTGGTAGTGAACACAACACCAGTAAGAGAAGAGACACACCTATTAATCTAATAATTACATACCAAATACATACCAAGAAAATGGAGAACCACGCTGAGAAGAAGCAACAGGATGTGACATAAACAGGTCTTAAGTTAGACAGTTAAATTAAGACCACCACCACATAGTAACTGAAAAATACCTCCACACCGTGAACAGATATCACCACCACACAGTGAGTGAATAATACCGACACATTATGACGACATATCACCATCCCATAGTGACTGAAAAATACCACAACACCATGATAACATATCATCACCACATAGTAACTGAATAATACCGCCACATCATGACCACGTATCACCACCAAATAGTGACTGAATAATACCACCCACACATGCCACAATAAAAAATCACCACACACATAGTGACTAGAATAAGTATTTGCCACACACAAGACCACATATCACACACCACTAATAGAGACTAGACATCAACCCCTCCACACACATGACTACATATCACCAAGCCACATATGTTGACAGAAGTATTCCCGCCATACTGATCCTGATATAAAACCACTTACACTACCACCAATATAATCCTGAACATACTCTGACTATATAAGGTAAAGATACCATTGTACACAGTCAGTTCAGACATTCATTAAACAGTAGAATTATCAGTACAATAACCTATAGTGACTCTCACAATGGAGAAGTCATTACCCCTTTACTCCATTCCTATACCAGATTATGATCATAACGACTTCTCTGGAGCTCATGCTACGCAGATTAACCACACCTAAACTAGGGGTGGGGTGAAACATACTTAGACTACACAACTTTTTCCAAGCTACCTCCCTACCACATGCTCACCTCTGTACAAACTCCCCTGGAGTGATTAGTGAGTGGAGGGTATGGAGTGATAGCAGTGTCATGTTATAGAGTGGTTTAGGGTAGAGTGTTGTCTATTAATTGTGATTTGCACTGAGACTGGCAGCCACAGTTTACAAAGGTACAACTCTTTAGGGGGGAGGGACGACACAGAGACCAGAGATTGTGTGTGGCCTAGGACTGTTCTCCATTCACTGCATCCCCAGATGATCACCACAGCATGACCTCATCAGGGGTGCAATGGGAATAGAGTTTAATACTATTAGATCTAATGATAGACTTATGTCCAGGGGAGACCATGACGTAAAATGGTCAGCGAGGGCCGTTGTCGGAGATAGTTTATTTAAATAAATAGCTTTTTTATTTTGTTTCTATTGTTAGTTTTTTTTTACATTTCATTCCAGTGATAGTAATGGAGGTGCCTGTCAGTTGCCTCCATTACTAACACTTGGGCTTTTTTGTGAGTCAGCGGTGGTTTTGTCCCCCAAAGGCTGACACTAATTCTCTATCACCATTACCCCAGTACCTAATGCACCAGGAGTACCGGAAAGAGCTGGGTAACCATCAGAAGAGGACCGTCTAATGTGATGGTCCGCTTCTGAGGCGGCTGCGGGCTGGTACTCTTAGAATGGAAAGGGACCAGTATCGATGGACCTTTCCATTCTGATAGTATCAGGCTGCAGCTGGTCTCGTTTACCGATGAGCTGGGTTATTACTTCAGATGATACCATCCCATCATACGGCGAAAACTGGGTATGGGAACTGTGAAGGGGAGGGAGGGAATGAGGCATGTGTGGGAGAAGGAGTCAGACGAGAGGGGGGTTGAGTGGCGGGGGATCAGGTAGGAAGAGAGGATCATAGGAGGGTGTCACAAGTGAGGACTCGATGATTGAGTTGACAAGAAGGGAATAAGAGGCTAATGGAGTTTTGGATCGGGATGGGGGGGCAGAGCACAGGTGGCGGAAGAGTGGGGGACAAGGAGGGGAACGGAGGTCAAGTGGAGTACTGGTATAGAGGCGGGCATGAGTGAGGGAAGGAGGGGAGAGAAGGGAGGCAAGACTGAGGTCTGGGGATGAGTGGAGGGTCACGAGTAGATGGGAGTTGAGTCTGTCAAGGGGTACAGGAAGGGCGGTGTGAGTTGAGTGAGGGATAGTGGAGGGAGGAATGATTGAGGGTAAGTAGAGGAGAGTCGAAGTGGAGATGCATGGAGGAGGGCGTAGAGTCGTGAAAGACCATGGAGGGTTAGTGATACTTACCATCCACTATTGCTTCTTCTGCTGCCTCTGCCCCCATAGTCTGCCCCCTGAGACAGTTGGTAGGTATGTTGTTGCAATCGTATTCCACGACTTTCAACTCCATAAACCACACCCACATTTTAGCCTTATGCCACTACCCGCAATGCGTTGAGAAATGACTTAAAAGCTAAGTACATCCACATCACACAGATCGCGATCCTACACCCACCCGTAATCCATCATACAGCTACATAAATAAGCCTGTAGGCTAAAATAGATTGTGTTCCTTTGGCTGAAAACATGGTTTTGCAGTTGGACGTGCAACAAAGTATTTACATCCTTTGATATCATAGCATGGTATTAGGCTCAAGCAACCTCCAGAAAGGATTGCAGCAGATAGTCGAGCAGGCTCAACAGATGACAAACAGGCAAAACGTAGGGCAAGCACAGAGTCCACTGCAACTGCTGTCCAAAGCCCGGCACTCCCTGGAGGCTAGAGTCGAAAGCTCCCGTTTGATCTTCACCAGAGCCCACCATAAAGCAGATTGATCTTGGCTGCAAAGGACCCAGGTTGCCATGTAGATAGGTGTCAGACTTCAAACAGGACAAACGGAGGACAAACGGAGGACAAGACAAATGCCAAACTGAGGAGAGGAGTCAGACGAGCTGGATTCAGAGCCTGAAGAGATTGCAGTACAAAATCTGAAACAGAAGATATACATATAATAAAGCCGAAGTCCAGTAACCAGAGTGAACAGTATAAGCAAAGAATACAGGTAAGGTGCTAGGAAGAGAATCACAGGCAACAGAGAGAGGAAAGGACAGGTTTTAAATAGCCCACCGCAGCCATGGATTGGACCGAGGATTGGACTGCTCAGCCAGGCTAAGGCTGGGAAACAAATTTGAAGGGGCAAAGTGCTTACACATAGGGAGACATGTATGATTGAGTTTTTCACCCTTTTCTGGCGATAAAATGCACCAAAGTGGGCCGGCTCTGATGTCTAATGCGCCTAAGGAATGTGTTAGGTTCATTGTTCATAAGACTCGACACTCTGTAATGCGCCTAACATGAGGTGGGCGTTCTGGGGGCGTGTCACACCACACTCATATTATTAGACACATACATGAATGTGGGTCGGCAAAACCAGGCTCATCTACTGCTCGAACAGGCAGAGTCTATTTCAAATGGTGGACTGCCTGGACCAGAGGGAGTCGAAGTGGAACTGGAATTTGCTGTTATGGAAAAATAAAAAAGGTCCAATATTTCGGTAAACGCTTAACTCCAGTACAATAATAAAAAGTTATTTATGATAATTTTCAAACTATATAAAATGAAATTATTTAAATTTAATGAAAAAGGTTATCATATAAAATTAAAACAAAAATATATATCCCAAAAATATAAAAATATCTCCTATGAAATGTATTTAAAATTAATGTAAACTAAGTTTACAATAAATAAACCACTGATGTTGTTGTTCAGAGTTTTACATTTTTAATTTTTACTACATTAAATCTGAAATTTATTTTTGCAAGCTCCTCAACCTTGATTTCTACATACAGCAAGAGCCAGCACACCTCAGGTCTATGCTGGGACCTGTGTCCATGTATGAATCAGGATTGTACACTCCAAAATTTTGTTTGTGCCTCAGATAGTGTCCTACTATGGAAGCATTGTATTTATATGTGACTTTTCCTTTTATTTCCAGCTATCTATAGCCTTTATACATTTTTGGTGCATTACTTATGCGCCTAAGTTCTGTAATGTGCCAAACACACAGACGAGGTGCGATGAACTTTAGACATCATTTATGAACGCACAAAAAACATTTTCATACATTCAGGCACATTTGACACTGAAAAATAGATGATAAAATGAACTCCTATGAGCCAGTGTGTATCAGGTCCTAGAGGGTAAGGCGATGTTCACACGGCTTATTGCCGGCGTAATAGCAGGGACGGATTTTGCGTTACCCTGGATCCAAGGTGATTTAAGCTTAGTGTTAGCCCCTTCCTTCTGCAGCTTATTGTTTGATTTTTCCTCCCCGCCTTCTTAGAGACATAACTTTTTTATTTTTCTGTCGATATAGTTATATGAGGCATGTTTTTTGCATGACAAGATGTTCTTTTCAATAGAGCCATTGTCCGTACCATATAATGTAATGGGAAACCCCCCCCAAAAATGAGGGTGAAATGTGAAGAAAAATGTAATAACACCATTTTTGTTGGGGTCTGTTTTTATGGAGTTCACTGTTTAGTATAAATAGATGTTTTCTGTATTCTACAGGTCGGTAAAATTCCAGTGATACCATATTTATATAGTTTATGTTCTGTTCTAATACTTTTAAAAAACAAAACATTCTTTATCTTATATTTGCACTAATGAGCCAGTTTCTGCAATCAATAACTTTTTAATTTTTTTCACCTATGGACCTAAATGAGGGCTCATTTGTGTGGGATGAAGTGAAGTTTTTATTGGTAACATGGGCTAAATACGGTTTTTTGCTCACTTATTATTCCAATTTTCTGGGGACATAAAATTATCAAAAGACCAGTTTGGAATTTTATTCTTCTAAGATGTTCAGCATGTGGGATAAATGATGTTATATTTCAATAAATTGGACTTTTACGGACATGGCAATTCCAATTATGTGTAACTTTTTTTATTTGTGAAATGGTAAAAGGGGTTTTTTGAATTTATTATTTTTTATTTTTAAACCTTTTTTTTATTTTACATATGTACTTGTAGTACTCCCTGGAACCTATTAATCACTAGGGGGAACAATCACTTGTACTAGACCCCGGAGTGGATTGCCAAGCTCTTATCAATTGACTGGAGGCCTTAACAACTACTTAATGACCGACTGTAATTCCTGCATTCGATTGCTAAGTTCTTATCAATCGACTTGAGGCCTTAACAACTGGCTTAATGGCTATTAGTGGCTTCACAATGCAGTAAGTTATATGTCTCCTATATATAATAAGGTCCTCCCAGAAGTTATAGTGTCCCCCATACAGAATAGGGGTCCTCCAGTAAGTTATATGTCCCCCCGTAGGTGGATATATCGTTTATATGTCTTCCAGGTAGGTTTATAGGTTATATGTGCCCCAGTAGGTATATAGGCAGATTATAGGTCTCCCAGCACGTATATAGGCAGCTTATAGGTCCCACAGCATTATATAGGTAGCTTATAGATAGCTTATAGGTCCCCCAGCATGTAAATAGGTAGCTTATAGGTCTCT
This sequence comes from Phyllomedusa bahiana, assembly GCA_025379985.1. NCBI lineage: Eukaryota > Metazoa > Chordata > Amphibia > Anura > Hylidae > Phyllomedusa > Phyllomedusa bahiana. Next base: position 54,149 of record JAODAL010006482.1, on the reverse strand, counting down.
CAGCACATATATAGGTAGCGTATAAGTCTCCCAGAACATATATAGGTATCTTATAGGTCCCCCAGCACATATATAGGTATCATATAGGTCCTCCAGCACATATAAAGGTAGCTTATAGGTCCTCCAGCACATATATAGATAGCTTATCAATCCTCCAGCACATAGATAGGTCGCTTATAGGTATCTTATAGGTCCCCCCGGCACATATATAGGTTTCTTATAGGTCCCCCAGCACATATATAGGTAGCTTATCGGTCCTTCAGCACATATATAGGTAGCTTATAGGTCCTCCAGCACATATATAGGGCTAATTAAAAATTAAAAACTAACAACACTCACCTTTCCCCGATCCCTGATGCTGTCACTGGTCTTCCTTCACAGGCGGCATGACGTCACCAGGTTGCACAGGCAGCGTGATGACACTCACGCCGCCTGTGCTGTATACCTCGGTGAACCTGCTTGCGGCTCACTGGAGCACTCTGCGGAGCGGGGAGTGTTCCCGGCGCCATTGCCATCGCCAAGGTCCTAAGTCGGTACCTTAGCGATCAGTATCGACTTAGGACCCTAACGATCGGCGGTGGATAGTGGTGGCACCGGGGACTTGCATTTTATAGATAATGAACCAACCAGAAAAAAAAAATGCTCTTCCACAACTGCAATGCAAAAATAATACAAACAGGTCCTAATAATGCACAAAATATAAAAATATGACCTGCAAAGAACTAAAAGTGCTAAACCAAAAGTAAATCAATTAAATACAAAATATATTCATAAAAATATAAATATTTTAAATATTAAATTAATAAAATGTTGCAGCTAGTTACCTCAAGTGTGTGGGTAACTAGCTGTGGACCCTGATGCACTTTATTTTGGCACATATTTATGTATTAACTACGTATTTATTAATGTGGTATCTATTGATATACATAGGTTTGTATACATGATATTTAATTTATGTACTTTTAAATTCATCATGTTATATGCACTGTGTATTTTACTAATTAATCAGTGTCACATTGACTATGTATATTTTTTCCTGGTACCATTGTGACTTTTTTATTATTAGTGTTTTAAATATTTCTAATAATTTTTTTTTATGGATATATTTTTTATTTAATTGATTTACTTTGGGTTTAGCACATTCAGTTCTATGTAGGTAATATAATTATATAGATATTGTAGAAGGGTGTAAATGTCAACTATGGAAGCCTTTATTAGGCTTCTGGCTGCCATGGCAACTGGTGTGTGGGCCAAACAGAGGGAGGAACACCATGGCCACTATCGCTGTGGCATCTAAAGAGTTAAACAGCAGAGATCAAAGCCAGCGGCACAAGGAAGCCCTCTGTTACTGGTATTATGATATACTCATACGTCAAATATCAGTAAGGGATTAAAATCTTTATTATAAATAATGATTTTCTTTACACATAAAAATCATTAAAATTATAATATGATTAATGCTGTGTTTCGTGCCTCAAACTATGGGCACTTTGTCAGGTGAATACAGGCAAATGACACCTGTCTCACAGTAGATGGCAGAATTACTTCCAGATTTAAAAACAATTATGTAATACAATCTCATTTAATGATCTAACATGTTATCTAGTTTCTTTCCTTTTTCTAAGATCAATACTATAATACTCTTCTCTAATGGCAGATACTGGTAAAAGTAGAATCAAGCGGTTGGATTTCAAGAGGCTCCATCCTTTTTTCTATAGGGAGATAAGAAACCACCAAAAGAGTTGGCAATAGTTTACCCCCTTTTCCAAATCATAACACATGCATGCTTAGGCAAGATGAGCATGCAGGTGTCCATTTTATCTTTTTGGACAGCCTTATTTTTACAATAACTTAAACTTTAACAATTCTGGAGCATCTTTCCTTTGCTCCTTATACTGGGTGGTTCCTCTGTTATTCATCCTAGAAATTCATTATCGTCGCGACACAGAGAAAAGCTTGTGTTCCATTCATTTTCAATGGCGTACGTTGGAACATGAACCAGGAAGTCAAGAGGAGTGGATCACCAGATGTTTCAGAGAGGCAGCAGTAGCAGACATCTAGGTAGTATAAGGGACCACTTTGACCCCAATAACGTATAATTTTTTTAATGGAAAGCACCTCTAACCTTTCTTTCATATCTGGTATATTTCCCTCCTATTTTAAACATTCTGCCATAATTCCAGTAGTTAAATAAAAGCTTTAAATCTGTTGATTGACGTCTCTCATTAACCTCTAAACTCCAGAACTATTTGTTCTATGCTGTTGATTAATGCAATCTACTATCTACTTGCTAACACTCTTCTGGACTTTTTACAATCTAGTTTCCATGCTTTACACTATACAGAAACTGATGTTATCAAAGTTTCTGATTATCTGCTCATAGCTAACGTTGCTTTCAGACATTCAGCTAAACCAAGATTTAAAACAAGGATTTAAAACAAGGAGAAATCTCAGCCTTTCCTTAACGTGTGTTCTCCAATCATGATCCATTTCTAATTTTGGCATCTAAAACAGCATCTGAAAGAGAACGTTTGAAGTCAGCCTTAGGGTATGTTCACACAGCATTTTTGGATCCGATTTTGGATCCGTGTTGGACCGAAATCAATCGAAAAAGCTGCACAATCAACCCAAAAACGTACCCAACCACACCCCGGTTTGGAGCTTTGGATGCAACAGATCGCACCCTATAGTTTAAAATAGGGCTCCTGCTCTCTTTTGGACCAAAAATTGACTTTCTTTCTTGGAAGGGATCTGAAAGATGATGAACACACACATGTAAAACACGATGCATGTTTCTAATAAAAAGCAATGTAAATCCCATTGCTATTTATTAGATTCGTGTTTGGGTCAGTTTGGGGTCCGATAGAAGGATCCAAACATGTATCGAAAAGCGTATGTAAACACGCCGTTTGAACATACCCTTAATCTAAAGCTAGCCACACACTTAGCTGGACACACTTAGCCGCAATTACGGCTTGAGTAAGGGAGGGGGCGGGGGCACTGCTCGCCTGTCCCATAGACTTTCAATATCCACGGCACGAATCCCGCCGGGATAATGTGCATTTCACTTTCTCCCCGCCCGGCAGATTCGCCGAGGTGAGAGGGGAGACAGAATCCATAGTTATCTATGAGAACTGTGGATTACCGTAATGGCTGGGACGGGTTCCAGACGTATTGCAGCGTAGTACGGTGCGCAATACGGATGCAATCCGTCCCTGCAATAAGCCGTGTGAACGGCCCTTTAAGATATCTGTCCAGTTGCCAACCGTCTCTCCTGATTACCTCCTACACATGCACGTTCGGCTTGGCTAATGTGGGAAGAAAGAAAAATAGCTGATTCCAGATTCTTCTATTGGTGGCCTAGGTTATATCCACACGCTGAGTACTTCAAGTCGGAATCCGCATCTAAAACCTAAAGTAAAACATCCCCTTTGACCTTAAAAGAAAATATGTGTTGTAGTTCATAATTGTAGTTCATAAAATACGTTTGTCGGTCGAATTTTAAGAGTAAAAAAAACTTAGAACATTTATTCTTCTGCTGTATTCCACGTGTAAACTTTATTATTTAGGTCAATAGGGATGGCTAAAAATCTTGTATAAAATGTGTCAAAAAAGGACTGTATTATGTTTTGGGCGTGGAACCACATCCAAAACCCTATAGAAATAATTGGGTTCTTTTTCTGAGTAAATCCGCCAGAAAAAAGAACCAAAATCCACATGAAATACTTGTTGAAAACTGCGTTGTCCAATGCAGTTTTCAGCGGTAGAATCCGATAAGAATCTGATAAATTCATCTGAATGTACCTTTTCCTGGAAACTAATATTTCAGGTAGTTTGCTCTTCCTGACATTATCTGTTGGTGGGGTTGAGAGGAAGTAAGAGGGCCACCATACACATTAGATGATCCGCCAGGCCCTCACGCCTCTTGTTAGAATGGTTGGTTAGCTTGCTACTCTGTCATTTCTGATTTTATTTGTATATTTTCCCTTTAAACTGTTAAAGGGGTTGTCTCACTGCATTGATTCATCTTGGTTTCACTTTGATTTCAGGGTCGTGTTTACTGGCTTCCACTAGACTGCAGTAGAAGCCAGGTCTGTATCTATAGCAACCAGCACTGGCAGCCTATCAGGATAGATCAAACAGGTCTGTAGCTATAGCGACCTGAGGAACTGATGCAGCCCATACAAAAGGAGATATCTAGGCATAGGTAGGACACTGCTAATGGACACATATTGCAAAGTGACTTGTTTTTGTAAGATCTTTAACATATAAAGCAATCCCTGTAGTGAGAAAACCCCTTTAAGTTATGCAGAATCTGTTTGTGCTTTGTAAATTAGGAATATTATAGTTAAATTGACATAAGTGCACAAGGTCTAACGAAATCTTTAGTAGGAAATGTTTATCCAACTTATAAGGACATTTTAAATATCTATTGTATGTTCAAGACGATTCACCATATTTTATTATCAGAATTTTAATTTGAAACATCAATACTTAAATCTCGTGTTGCTAAAGCTGCTAAATAATAATATATGATAGCATATCTGCATGATAAGTTTGTTTAATGACTATTCTATTATTTCTCTGCCTGCAGGGCTTACTTGAGCTCTAAAAGGGTATTAGGCCCCCTTGTGGACATAACAGTACACTCCTAAAATACAAAATACTTCATAGTTAAGCATACACGGTTTCTCCTAGTATATTTAATAAAAACTTAGCTTATGGACGATTGATTATAAGATGTATTTTTATTAATATCCTCCTAATAACAAATGTAGTTACAATTATTACGATGAACTTGAAGATATCAGCCAAGAAAGTCAGTTCCCATAAGAATAACTAATGAAACTAGTCCTATAATTAGATGACTTTCTGTATAAATAGATTTAATAAATCTATCACCATATAAGGGAAAAGAAAGAGGGGTAAAAAATAGAATATTTTAGGCATCAGTATTATATATATATTATATATATATATTATAATATATATTATAATATATATATATATTAATATTATCACTGCAATAGTAATAGCGAATATATTTTTGTCCTTGTTCCTTAGTTTGCGTTCTTTAGTTTTAAGGATAAGGATATTTCTTTTAATTAAGATATAATTTGACTTAGAGGGGAGTTATTTCTCCTTGTTGAGAACACTAAACTGGTGATGGATGTCTTACAGGCCAGGCGATACTCCTTGGGGAAATGGGTGTATATAATAGCTCTCCTGTAGAAGGAATACAACTGTCTTAACTATTGGAGGCAGTTTCCTTGTAACTCAAGTCCAACCCATTAAAGATACTTTAATTTGGGATTTTTTCCAAAATGAAGAAACAACCATCTCTAGAAAACTGTTTTAGGATTCTTACCCTTTATAAGTACACAGTAGAGTATTGGCTGGCATAGATGCCTTTGATGTAACTCTAGAAGGTTATTGTTTCTCCATGTGGAGAGCACCAAGTTAGTGTAAGGAGTTTGGCAGTCGCCCCTGAGAGAAAGGGGGTGATACATCAACTCTCATTAAAAAAAAAAAAAACTGCCTGTCTTCCTTCAACTAATAGAGGTAACTTCCCCATAAATCATGTCTAACACATGGATTATTTTTTACGTGGTTTGATTTTCAGCAAATTGATATTTTAGTATTAAAAGTATTAATGTTGAAAATGCTGTTGTCTGGTTGTTAAGTGGTGTCTTATGCTGCTAAAGATGATGTAGAGAAGACAAAAGAGGCAAACCAAAAGAACAAGGAGATATTGGTTTAAATAATATGTGGAGCACACATGGTGCATTCCACAGAGTAAAAGCCAGAAAAGTTCAAGGATTATCTTTAGATATTGATGCAGACATTCAACATTCTCTTTGAGTTGAGTTTCCGATAAAGTGTGTAAACTGGAGCAGGGATTGGCGGTGATGTTGGTGATGATTACAGCTAACAATTGCTTATCTGTCACCTTTCATTTACTTGGTAAAATCAAACTGTGCTTTGATCAGTTGATATTGGTGTAATAGGAAAGTATGTTATGTACAGTCTATCCCAGTGACTACAGATTCATTATGTATACCCTCCTCACCACAGATAAGTATTCTGCTGTTTAAAAGTTGGCTTATTCAAGTCATAAACCACTAAGTCTCATTTATTGAGGGTGGTGGTAACAGGTTATCTCCAAACTGTGACGGTTTGACATGGGGCCTGGAGTTTATCTACTTGAAAGAAAGGCCAGACTCATCTGTCCATCCACACTTAATACCCCCCAAGCACACATTTCAATAGGTCAATCAACGAACCCACTACAGTTAGATACTCCTTGTCCTGCCCCTTTTATCACCTAGTCAGTCAGGAAAAACAAATTGACCCTAATAAACTCATCGGCAACTCTGAAAATATAAAAATATAGTTGCAATAGAAAACCAGGTTCACAGTATGGGGTTTAGCCATCAGCTGAGTTGCGTCCCAATTCCTTCCTTGCCCCATGACCAAGAATTTAATCTACTCTTTTAGAGCTAGGTGTTCTCTGAGATGTTTCCCTTTTTATTTTATAACTGTATTGCATGTAGATATGTCATTTTATCTTTTTTTTGTATTCTTTAAGCACTGTACCTTTTTTTCTATTAAAGCTTAAAACTTTAATAAGTTTGGTCCTTGTATGCTCTAAAAAACCATAACCTTTATTATAGTGTTTTACCCTGTGACTGCTGGAGAGCAGTGTGTTACTGTTTAACACTGTGACTGCTGGAGAGCAGTATTTGATTAGAATATTTTGACTGCAAGTGCTAGTGAGCGGAGTCCTTCCCCTCTTATTGATTATTGATTTCTTGTGGTTATTATGTTGGTAGCGTATATTTTGGAGTGTCTAGACTGTGTTGGGGTGTGATTTAAGCTAAATTTGACACCTGAGTGGAAGATGACTGCAAATAAGATTGGGTGGAAATAAATTAACCCCTTCACAGTGGTGTGCTGGAAAATGTTTAGGTGACAATGGGCAAACCCCACAGTGTATATCACAACATTTAATAATATATTGCTATTTTTAAAAATATTAAGCTTTGATGGTCATGTTTCCTTATCTTTTTTTCTTAGGTACTTTGAAGACAGTTTTTCCTTTTACATTATTAATCTGGAGTAGGAAATTTGACTGCATGTGGGATCATAAGTGAGACATGGAAAGCAATTTTGGACACATCACAGCCGGAAGCAATGTCACATCCTACTACTGCACAGTGGTTGTCTATTCTTCAAAGATTTAATGATAAGGCTAACATTCTAAATTGTGTTGGTGCAGTGGAAGGCAAACACATCAGAATCCAGAAATCAACCACAACATATTTTTCCATAATACTAATGGTAATATCAGATGACAGATAAAACTTTGTTGCAATTGAGGTAAAATAGACAAATGAATCAAATATGGGGAAAAGCCTCTTTCAGAAAAAAATGTATGACCCCTGCACCCTGTAAATTTGTTACATTTGTAACTACTGCCTGAGATTGGTAAAGGGGCATGTGTAATGTGTTTTTGACATCCTAACCAGCAAATAGAGAAGGATGACCACAAGTGTTAAAGAAATATTCTTGTTTCATTGATTAGCATTAAACATGTAGGCAAAAGAAAATAAAGATTATTATCAAATACATTGCTGTTCTGATTTTGTTTCTCTTCAGAGTTAGGAGTAGATCTTATTTCCTCTTTTTGTACACAATTTTACCTGCCACCTCTCTCTTCTCTTACAGGCTGAAGCAGTTGTCGGGATGATGACTCACTTCCTGCTGTGTTCCTAACTATGAAATACAGGAGCTAGTTTACTTTACTTGCTGACAAGCTCTTACCCTTTAGAGCTATGCAGCCCTCTGCTCTACAGTTTACAAACCTTCTGCACTCATGTCACTGTAATGGGCTCAGCTGGAATAGCAGAGCTGATATGTCATTCACTGCTGTAGACCCATCTACAGCCTAGCCAGGAATTAAAAGTCTGAAGTTAGCAGTGGCTCTGTAATACAATTTGGTACAGGTGTGGATCCGCTGTGTCACTACGAAAGATGATTTGAGCCACACAAGGGAGTGGAGTGTAAGGAGCCCCTCCCCCCGGCATTCACCAGAACCCACTGCAAGGCAGGTTGGGCTTCGCAGGGGGAGACTTCCAGGTCGCTACCCCTGATGACGTCACTAGCGGTGACAGCCAAGGTGCAACGAGCAGGCTGAAGTGTAGTTTGGACACTAGCAGAAAGATCAGGACAGATGGCAGGCAGAGAATAGTCAGAGCCTAAAAGGTTGGCACTGGAATCACAGAAAATGTGTATAGCAACATCTCAAGTAAGGAACACCACCAATTTTCAAAGGTTTACAGAGAGAGGAGTCCTAATAAAGGGGCAGATGGACAGTCATTGCAGGTCAGATGTGTATTGTCCTTAATCTTAAGGATCTGGCGTGTGTACGCCCTAGGAAAGAAGAATGCGCATGTCGGTCACATGCAGTGGATGAGAGTAGAGCAGATGCGAGGTTAGATGGATAAGTGCCAGCAGGGTGTTCAGCACAGGGAATTGAATGGGAACTGTGGGGAACATCATGAGAAATAGTATCATGAGACACCACTTTTAAGGCTTCAAAATGTGGACAGATCAGTAAACCAGCTCAGACTGGTCCACAGCAAGTTAGGAAAAAACCCCAGTGGGCCTCTGGGTATGTGGGCTCCTGGGCATTGTGACCTCTGGGCATGGCAGGCCTGAGGCTGCGCTTAGAAAGGCAGAGAAAAAGCAATAGAGAACCCCCCCGAAGCCCTAAGCGAAGGGGGACCATGACTTTGGGAGGGGGGAATCTTTAGCTCCCTTATAGTCTGGGAGTTTTTGGCTGTATAGTTGTAGGTATGTAAGCTGATGGTTTCAGTGTATGCATAGTATATTTATTGTAAGTAATGTTGAGCAAAGGGGATAGGTTTTGAGAGAGCAGCTTGTAGTCCCTGCACTGTGCCTAGGCTCCTGTCTGTGTAATAGTTATGAGCAGGGGGAGTTGTGTTATGAGAGGGAGGAGTGTGTGGATGGGAAGAGTTACTGTGAGGAGGGTGTGGTTTAGGTACAGATATAACTTCTGGTCTTCTCTTTCTACTTCCTCTTTCTCTCACCAAGAAGCAAGAAAAGATGTCCCTCCCACCCATCCCTATTTTAATGAATGCTCTGAAGCTTCTATTTAGCTATGATCTGTACAGTGACGAATGTATTATTGTATTGTTTTATATTGACTTTATTGTATACCTGTTTTCTGACACCGTTATTATGATACTGATGAGTACTTGTGTTGGCATTATCCATTTAAGCCCAAGGGAAGGGCGATCCTTCAGCCATGGTTCCCTAGAGGTTTAATCCACAGGGGGTTTTTCCTCTCCTGAGAGTTGGATGACTCCTAGTGAGTCTGGAATTTTTGCTACTTGGTCAAAAAAAAAAAAAAAAAAAGAAAATGGAAAATATGAATCCTGGGATTATAACATGTCACAGCTTTTATGTTGCGGGTCAGGAGTCGGGTGGAAGTTGCAGGTCAAGTTATGGTGGACTAATTTTAACTAATAGAGGATGGTAAATCTCATGGTGGGAAGGGGCTGAGCTTTGGAAGTGGCCAGCCTTAAGGATGGTATAATGGAAAATGGCATCCAGGGCGGGCACGGTAGTTAATCAGGAGTGAGGATCTTCAGTAGGGTCATTGTGCCCCTAAACTGTACGGGCTCTGCTAGAATGGCAGCCAGAGCGTGCCCCCCCTTTTAAATTGCTGCTGGCTGGGTGCTGCAGGTCAGACAGCTGGAATACACACAATTGTCTAGCACTCCACCTGACCCCTTTCCCATGTTTTTTTGTACTTATATGGTTTGAAAAAAAGCTGTGGCCATTTGACACCAAAGGAGAACATGTTTGTGCATTTATTCTTGGGTTTAAACTGGGTACTAGTTAGAGCGGGGGTTCATCCCATATCCAAAAGTCATGTAAAAGTCAGGTGCAGTTTGTGCAGTCATGTACAGTAGCTGCAGGGTGGGTCCAAAGAATCAACGCCCCTGGTGGGCCCTAGGCATCCCAGTCCAACACTCTTGGTAAAGGTGTTGGGTAGTGCCTCACAACTTGTTTTATTGCAAAAGTCTCTTGTTCTAGACTATAGCTATTATTCCAACTTGTCTATCCTGGATGGATCTGCCCCATGATCTACCAGCACAGTTAAAATATGTGACTGCTTCACTGAGTAGGTAGATAAATGTGCTTCTGGTTAAGTTGCTGCATATATTTCCAAATTGTACTTAGTGTAGATATTTAATATTATCTTAAGCCATGTAATAATATCACATTGGTACAACCTCATTTGGAATATGCAGTTTAATTCTGAGCACCAATTCATAGAAAAGATGTTGCGGAGCTAGAGAAAGTACAAAGATGAGCAACTAATCTAATAAGGGACATGGAGCATCTTGGTTAGAATTAGATAGAATTAAATAAAATTAAAATTTGAATTGGAATTAAACTTATTTAGTCTTAATAAGAGACATATATATGGAGAAATGACTAATTTGTTTAAGTACATGCATGGCACCTACAAAAAGTATGGTGAAAAGCTGTTTTATGTATAACACCCTTAAGAGACAAATGAGTGCTCCCTCCATTTGGAGAGAAAAAAAGGATTAATATTCCGAGGCGACAAGCCTTTATCATAAGAACTGTGTATCTGTGGAATTGCCCCCGTTGGGGCTGGGACAGGTGAGGGCTTCAAGAATGGCTGTAACGAGTGACCCCGCAGCCTTGGCTTGCGCCAGAGCGGAGCGGTGCCGCGGTCCGCTTGTTGGTCTGCGGGCGCACGTGCTCCCTCAGGCGCATCCACTTACCAGTCCGCGCTCCTGCTTCCCCGTCGCTGTCTGCTGGCCGGCGCGAGCGGCCCCGCTACTTAGGGCGTGCCGGCTCTCTCAGATTTAAAGGGACAGCGCGCTGGTAATTGGTTTTGCCGGCCGCTGATCCTATATAAGGGCTCCACCTCCGGGACCTCATTGCCGAATACATAGCGCCCTTGTCCTATGAGAGGAAGCCTTGTCTTGTTCTGGTTTACCTATTCAGTTGTAACATGTGCCGCCAGCTTACGTATCGACTCCGAACCTTCGCTGCCTGCCCGACCCCCACTCATTGGCCTGAACCTCGTGACTAAGGTCCGACGTTTTCTGTAATGCGTGGCTCATCCGGCCGCCTACGGCGTTTTAGCAGCCACGTCGGGGGGGGTAGCGACCTGGTGGAATCCGCCGCAGCAAGTCCATCCCCGCTTTGCTGCGTGGATCTGGTGAGTAACGTGGAAACCACTTTAGACTCCGCTCGCCTCGGTGTGGTCAGTACCATCACTTGCGCGGTCCAGTGGATCCACTACTCCGCCGCAATTACAGTTGGATTCGGCCATGGATCCCGCCAAGGTGCCGTTTGACCCTGGCGCTGGGAGGATCTGACGACAATCGTTGCCCAGCAAATCGCAGCAGGCTGCGCAATACAGGCACAAAATTTGGTTTCAACTGAAGGACCATGATCTGCTACAGCTCGTTTGCTTCTCAGTGGCAATATCCCCGCACCTCCTCCACCCGTTACTGCCACCCTGCCGTCAGATCTCCTGCCTCTGTGGGGGACCCAAGCTTTCGACTCGTTGCTCCCTCGAAGTTTGTGGAGAGCCGAAAGCTCTGAGGGGATTGTTACGCAGGTGCTTCCATGCACGTGGAACTGAATGGGAACCGGAATCAGTTCCCCGTCTGAACGGGCAAAAGTGGCCTTCGTCTCAGTCTAACTCTCATGGAAAGGCTCTGGCTTGGGCTATCACCCTCTGGGTGTCAGGGTTGATCCTGTGACTGGGTGATTTACAGGCCTTTGTTCAGGGAGTTCCGCCGGTGTGTCTTTGAGGAAACCTACGCGGTCGTCATCCGCTTTGAAAACCACTCCTCTGAACCTACGTCAAGGGGCGACATCCTCGGTGGGAGATTATTGTCGAGAGGATCTCGTTTCTTTGCTGCCCATTCCTGTCACAAGCAGTCCTGCTGGGCTTGCCATGGCCTGCAGCCACCCACGCACCTGTTCTGGACGGAAGGGACTGGCGATGTCCATGTTGGGGGACAAGTATTGCCAGTTCCATTGTCTGGGTGGCACCACGCACGCTGTGCGACACCCTAATCGCACTGCATCTTCTGAACCCTGCAGGCGCGTTGACGGCCTGCAGTACCAGGACTTCGCCATTGTCTTCTCCGAAAGGCAGGCTGTGACTTTGCCTACCTCACCGGCCCTACGACTGGTCCGATTTGTTCTCCTGCACCGGCACCAAGCCCTCGTCGGGGGCAGGGCAGGGTCATATCCCACTGGGCATTGCCAGATAAGATAAACCTAAGGCCATGGAGGTTAGTCTTATTCCTCAGCACGTGCGGTGCCCGCAATCATGGCCAGCTTCTTCTTTGTGAAGTAAAAGAAAAAAGATGGCTCGCTTCGTCCACTGTAGTAGACTATCGTTCCTGGCCTTCTAAGATTTACTGTGGAAAAACCGCTTCCCGATGCACTATCATCACGAACTATTCGAACCGCTCCCGTCGGAGGGCACAAGATTTTCTACAAATTATGGGACCTGAGAGGAGGCCTACAACAATTATCCGCATTCAGGCTCGAGGAGCACGACGTGGATAATGGCATTTAAACACCTGAGACGGGCTTTTGAATACTTAGTCTATGCCCGTTCAGTATCTGTTAATGCTCCTGCCGTGTTTCCAAGGGGCCTTTATTAACGAGATTTTTTGTGTTCTCTTTTTACTTCCTCTGTCATTGTGTCCCTGCCGATGACATTTTGGTATTTTCTCTGGGATGCCAATAGTCCCCACCGTCCTCCATCGTGCGCCAGGTCCCTTAGGTCGTCTCCGAACGAATGAGAAAATCATCTCTATGGCCCCAAGCTGGAGTAGTGTCAGTTCCATCACAACCGTCTGCCCTCCTGTCGTTGGATACACCATTTCTGCCAAGGGACTTACAAATGGAACTAGCCCAATTGTCTTCCGGGGGTCCTCTGATGTGCCTCGTCCAGTCGCGCCTTCGGGCTCATCAGCGCTTCCTGGGTTGCGTAAATACTACCGTCAATTCATCCCATTTTTCTACATGGTGGCCCCTTTTGGTGGCACTTATGAGGAAGAATGTCATCCGAATGCAATGGCCACAGGCGGGCTGAAGAGGCGGTTCACCCGGCTCATTGGCAGGCATCTCGCCTCCTGCCCCGTCTGTCGCGCCCTGACATCGAGAACCTTTCTTTTGGAGTCGTCGCTTCCTTGTGTGGAGTAGGGCCGTGCTTTTCAGCGGGATCTAAGGCAAGACGGTCACTTGTGTTTTTTTCTCCGAAAACCTTCTCTACAGCCCACTTGAGAAACAAATACCACTATTGGAGATATCTCGTGAGTTGTGGCTATTAAGTTAGTTCTCGAGGATTGGCGTATCTGTTGGAGGGGGCTCGCCATACGCAGATTACTATCTATTTGATCACAACAAATTTGGCTGTACCTTACACAGATGGCCAGCATCTTAATCTCAGAATACAGGCCCGCTGGTCCCTTTTCTTCTCGTGGTTCAATTTTTGTGGTTCATTCAGGACCCTCACAGCAGAGAATTTTTAACTTGTTGCCCTTTTACACGAGCACTCACATACGTGATTCGTAAGACCGGGCAACGTTGTTTGACACGCATCTTAAAGGTGCAGACTTAGTCTAAGGACGTAAAGGACTTTGTTGGATCTGCCCCGCCTGTGCCCGAAAACATCAATCTTACACCTCAGCAGGCGTTGCGGGTGCTGCTACCTCTGCCCATCCCTAAATCCACCATTGGGTACCATAATTGGCCAATGGACTTTTATTACCGATCTCCCCACCGTCAGCCCGGTTCTAATACTCAGTCATTTGGGTCATTGTGCGATCGCATTCTCCAAAGAGTGGCGCATTTTTGTATCATTGCTGGGCTGCCCTCTGCACCTCGCCTTTGCCGACCCTCTTCTATCTTGCTATATCTTTCGTTTTTTTTTGCATGGCCTTCCTCTGCATATCGTGGTAGGAATCCGTGGGTGCAATTTAATGTGGCCAGGGTTCTGGCGTGGTTCCATCTTTTCCAGCTTCTTTTAAAGTAAACCTGGATTTTTCCTCGGCTTATCGTCCCCAGACTAACGGGCAGGTGGAGAGGGTCAATCAGATCTTGGAGAACTACCTACTCCATTTTGTATCAGCTCGGCAGGATGACTGGTCCAGATTGTTGCCCTGGACAGAGTTTGCGTACAACTCTTTGGATTTGGAGTCGGCTGGAGCTTCTCCATTTTTTGTAGTTTATGGTCTTCATCCCTGCCCTCCCCTCCCACTGGCTGAGGCCTCTGACGTACCTGCAGTGGACACTTTGGTCAGTGACCTCACGGCCATTGGGAGCGACACTTGGCAAGCCCTGCAACAGGCCTCCGCCCAGACTAAGACGCGAGCGGACAGGCACCACAGGCCTCCTATTTTGTTTGTTCCTGGGGATAAGGTCTGGTTGTCTTCTAGATATGTTCGCTTGAAGATCCCCTGCTATAAGCTAGGCCCCCGTTACCTCGGCCCATTTGTGGTCCTTAAAAAGATCAACCCGGTGGCCTACAAACTCCGACTACCCCCCACAATGCGGATCCCGAACTCCTTCCACCTATCCCTGCTTAAGCCTGTCATTTTGAATAGATTTTACCGAAAAGTGTCTTCTCCTTCCCCCGGTGGCTGATACCGCGGCTGTCTTGTCCGTAAGAGAAGGTTTGGCCCCGAAGACCATCAGAGGGAAGCGTTATTTCCTTATTGATTGTAAGGGGTTCGGGCCCGTGGACAGATCGTGGGAGCCGGAGGACAACATCATGGACCGAGGACTGCTTAGGAGATTTGTTCTGGCCAGGAGGGGGGTACTGTCACGATTGACCCCGCAGCCTGCAGCTCGGGCTGCGGGCGCACTCATTCCCCTGTGCATCCACTTACCAGTCCGCGCTTCTACTTCCCCGTCGCTGTCTGCTGGCTGGCGCAAGCGGCCCCGCTCCTTAGGGCGCGCCGGCTCTCTCAGATTTAAAGGTTTTGCCGGCCGCTGATCCTATATAAGGGCTCTACCTCCGGGACCACATTGCCGAATCCATAGCGCCTTTGTCCTATGAGAGGAAGCCTATTCTTGTTCCGGTTTGCCTATTCCGTGTACCAGTCCCGTCTGCTTACGTCCTCGACTCCGAACCTTCGCTGCCTGCCCCGACCTCTTAGCCTGACCTCGACTCCGACCTTGTCTACCGTTTTCTGTACCACGTGGTACCTTGGCCGCCTCCGCAAGCCAGCCACATCGGGGGTAGCAACCTGGTGGAATCCCACCACAGCAAGTCCATCCCGGGCTCTGGTGAAAACCGGGACCCACTGAGACTCCGCTCCCTGGTGTGATCAGGACCATCACTTGCGGTGGTCCAGTGGCTCCACTACTCCGCCGCATTACAGTGGCTTAGTTAATTACAACAAAAAACACTTATTTAGACGTAGGAGTGAAGTATCCCTTTTAGGGCACGTTGGTTTATGCCTTATGGGTTCAAATTCTGAATCAATAAGGGGAAACAAAGTGTGAAAACTACCTATATGCTTTCCTTCAGCCACGTCTTTTCCGAATCTTTGTTGAACTTGATGAACATATTTATTTTTTTAACTGTACTAACTATATAACTATATAATAATCAATATCTTTTATCTGTAGCACTCAATTACAGCTCATTTAGAATTTGTTAAGGAAACTGGGGTGTGTTTGGATTGTATTTGCTGGTGAAACTATAAAAGACAAAATATTAACCTCTTAAGGACCCTGGACGTATAAGTACGTCCCAGGGTCGTTAAGGGGCTTTGCGGTGGGATTGCTCCGTGACCCCGCCGCACAGCCAGTGGGTGTTAGTGTCTGATCGCAGCTAACACCCGGCAGTTACAGCGCGGGGGGAGGTGGGGGTTTGGTGCCGCCCGCCCGTGCTGCTTAACCCTTTAGATGCCGCGGCAAAGATGGCCGCGGTGTCTAAATGAATGAAAAATGGTGCCGCGCAACTGCGTAACTGCGGGGATCCGATGCCTGGACATGGCAGCGGGAAGCCTTGTGAAGGCCTCCATTGCTGCCATGTTCTCGTTTGCCCCACTTCCGGTCCCAGGCAGGAAGTGGGGAAACCGACATCTTGGTACAGCCTAATGCATTGTCTATGCAATGCATTAGGCTGTATTAATGATCGCGAAAATGTTTGGAATTTTTTTACGGTACCAAAACATAATGGAAACCCTACATGTTTGGTATTGGGGGATGCGTATCAACCTGTAGAATACAGATAACACATCATTTTTACTTAAGATTGAACGCCGAAAAAACAAAAAACCCGCAAATATGGCGCAAGTAAGTTTTTTTCACACTTGGTCCCACTTGGAATATTTTTGCGGTTTCCCAGTATATTCTATAGTAATATGAATAACACTATTAGAAAGTACATCTTGTCCCACAAAATAAGGTCTATGTAGGTGGAAAAATAAAAAAGTTATGGCTCTGGGAAGGCGAGGAGAGAAAAATGAATGTGTCAAAAAAAAAATCGCAAGGTCCTTAAGGGCAACATGTCTGACCAGGACTGTGCCAGTTTTCTGGGATGCTTGACCCAAACAACCTGTTGTAGCCTTGCTTGATATATGTATGAACAGTTGTATGCCAAAATTTGGCACATTATGCGCTAAACACAGCACTTTTGAATTTGCTACGCTATACTATGCAAAATATACTACACAACAGATTTTTGAAGCTACATTATTATTTATTATTATCATTTGTTTTAAAACGCCATTGATTCCATGGCGCTGTACATTCGAGGGGGGTTACATACATAACATGTCAAATGAGTACAATGATAACAATGAGTGACTTACAATTGGCACAACAGAGGGAGAGAGGACCCTGCCCGCGAAGGCTTACAATTTATAAGGAGGAGGAGAAAGACAGGAGGTGGGGGGGGGGGGGCAGACATGTTTGCGGGGTAGTACAGTGGCAGCAGGGTTATTGTAGGTTATAGGCAGTCCTGAAGAAATGGTTTTCAGATTGCTTTTGAAGCTAGTGAAAGTGGAAGAGAGTCTGATGTGTTGGGGCAGTGAGTTCCAGAGTGTGGGGGAAGCATAAGAGAAGTCTTGGAGACGGTTATGTGAGGAACTGATAAGAGGAGAACAGAGAAGAAGCTCCTGTGAGAAAGGTTCATACATACTGTCGCATTCTACACTCCTCTATATCGATTAGAGCTGGCGTGTTGGCTGGAAGTTCCATACATGTTGCCCTAAATGTTTTTTAAATTTAAGTGAAAGTTCTATGCATTAAACATTTACAGTACAACTGTATTTGGATATTTTAAACTGTTGTAAGATAAAAACCAAATATTTTTTTATTTCAACACACCTCAACAATCTTTTTTGATCAGTGAAAGAATGATACAGAGTACTGTTAAATTATGTTTTACAGTTATAGTAGAGAAATTTTTTTTTATATTTCAGTTATGTTAATAAATTTGTAGTTTATTTGGAATCAATGGTTCTCTCTTTTTTTATTTATTATCATAAAATATGAATCTTTTTAATGTGTACAAATCAATCTCTGCATAACACATTTCTTAAAATTAAAACGTGAAAAAAAACACAGAAGCTCAAACGAGCAGCATTTCACCATAAGAGAGACAAGAACTAGACATAAATCGTAGCAATCATTAGGTGACTCACTTGACTCCTTTCTCTCTAGTTACTGTATTCTTAAATCATATTTTAATCTAATGCTGCCTCCTTTTCTTCTACTTTCCAGGGTCCATCAATTCAGATTTCAATCTGAGCATCTCTGTCGCTCTGAACTCATATTGTCCTAATTTCTATGAAAATAGGCAGATATGGTCATCTTGATGCTGAGACAAGGAATTAAACTGGCTGGGAATAATGTCTGTTCTTCTCAGATGTTGCAAAACTACCTGATACCCTGGAGATTTCTTTGGGAACTGCTTCATCAGAGCCCAAGCCATTGTTCTATTGGGTGATTTTTTTTGTCTCTGATTTAACATAGATCAATAATAGTGTTATTTAACCCACACACCCCAAATAAACCCAGTCACCACCCTTTGAATAGTAGCGAAAGTTCACCCACAAACTGCACTCCAGCAGTTCAAAGTTAAACACTTAGACACACAGACACAGAGCATACAAGGACCAAACTTCTAAAAGTTTTAAGCTTTAATAGACAAAAGGATACATTGATTACAAAAATTACAAACATAAAAATAAATAAGATGACATATATACATAAAAGCAATAAAAAAGGAAGAAATTACAGGAAACACCTAACAATTACAATATTGTCATGATCCACAAAGCATCATGCTGCGGTCATAACCACAACATGCCCTTTGACCTTGGCAACTGTATCTAGTCAAGTGTTTTCCCTGGCTTCCAGTAGGGTAACGGTAAAGCACTTGGCTTCCACAATCACAGCTGTTTTCCATCACCCTGCCTGGGGGAACTATTTAGCCATGGGTGTTGTTGCACTCAGAGCCTGAGTTTTTGTTATACATGTTGGTTTCTGCACAGTTCTCTGGCCATCTGGACTTCTGTTTTTCTTCCTGCCTGCTGGACATACGTCTCTGTATCGTGCCTGCTGGACATCTGTCTCGGTATCCTGTCTGTTGGACATCCATCTCTGTATTCTGCCTGCTGAACATGTGTCTCTGTATCCTGCCTGCTGGACATTTGTCCCTGTATTCTGCCCGCTGGACACTCATTCCTGCTCTGTGGTATCCTCTGCAGTTTCTTAGGTGTCCCTTATCCACTTCAATTTTATTGTTTTTCTTGGACTATTTGCATTTTTGTCTTATGTTTCCACAATAAAGTCCCATTGAAAAACTTTACAGCTATTAAGAATTTCCTGGTCTTCGGGGCAAGGAGATAAAATTGAACACATCTGAACAACAAACTATAAACATGTTTGCCTTGTTGAAACCATGTTCTATACTTTCAAAACTTTTTTTTTAAACATGTTTTATTAAGGATTTTCAGACATAATAAAAGATACCAAAGCAAAAGAAATAGCATAGCCGTAATCATTTACAATACAAAGTTGATCAATATGGATAATTAAACGGTATGCATTAGTGAAAAGAAAAGTGTTTAAATCAGTGATTAAAATAAGCAAAAACACTAAAACAGGTACTAAAGGTCGAAAAAAAATTTAGCCGTTTAAAACACAAAGAAACTGAGAGCCGGGAAAAAAACCCCTTTTCACAAGCCGCATAGTGATCCATCGCCAAATCATCAAATCATCCCCAAAAATTTCGATTTCCCCGTTAGAGTACCCAACGGGGGGAAAACGGGGGGGCAAAAAGGGAGCAACGGAGGGAGCTTTGCAAGGACCGCGGGTTTCAGCACCCCAAACCCTAACCGTATCTTAAAAAGGCCGATGTTTGAAAATGGGGGTTGGGAAAAACGTTAAAGGGGGTAAAAAAAACCCCAGGTCTCCTGTCCAGGGAGATCAAAAGTCCACTTTAGCCCCCAAAGGGGACCCAACGAGCCTCTCTTGCAAACCACCCCCCCGTATAGGGAAATGGGGTCATAAAGCTGGGTTTATTTGGGTTTTTTGAAAAATGCGAAAAAAAATGAAAGGCCCCCCATTTTTTAAAAGAATTTCCCCTGGGGCGTTGCTCTTTGGGGGTTTTTCAGCTTCAAGCTTGTCTGAAACCAATTTTTTGTTCATTTGTCCACTAAAAGGACTTTAGGGGGCGTCTGGGTTTTTCCCAAAAACAATTAAAGACACCCCTTGGAAACCCAAAAAATTGTTTATATGTATGATATTTGGGCAAAAGGGGTTCGGGGTTGGGGCGCCATAGTTTCCCCGGAGTTGACTTCGGGGGTTTTGTGTGAGGAAGTTGAGAAAAAGGTGGCTCTTTTTTCGTGTAATACGCCAGTGGTCTGTACAAAGGAGGATAACTGGTCCCAGAATATCTAAAGAAAGAGGACAATCCCATTTTTCCCTTGCCACTTTAGTGGAAGGGGCATTACTTTATGAAAAACCTTGGGGGAATTTTTTGGGGGTTGGGGGGGGTTGGGGAAAACCTTAATATGCGTTTAAATTTTTTTTTTTAAAAAATGGTTTCCCCTCCAAAAATTTTCTTAAACCCCATTTCCCTTTGGGCGAAACCTTTGATGGCCAGCAAGTATTTTTCCGATATCTCTGGTTTGGTAAAGGGCGCTTTTCCCTTTTTTTTTTAAAGGGTGTCTCCTCCCTCAGTTCCCATCCCCAATCCCTGGTTTTAATATATATGCGAGAAAAGGAAAAAGGAGGACCTGTGCCCACTCCATCGCGAGTCAAAGCCATTAGGGCACAGGGGTTTGGGGACAGGTTACAAAACCCTTTGGACTTGCGGGAAGGAGAGTTTTTTGGCATTCTGGGAAAATTTAGAGGGGGGGGAAGTAAATTTTTTTTCCCTCAATTTAAAGGGGGTTGGGCCAGCGCTGCTTTCCCAAAAAATTGTTTTTTTAATTTGGCTCCCCCAAAATTCAATACCTCTTCTTCCTATCCTGAATATTGGGTTTTTATGTCCCTGGGGGAATTGGGTTTGGGCCCCCCCTTTTCCCGGCATCTTTTTGGACGGGCTGAAAGGGTGGGTTGAAGTGTTTGCGAATGTTTTTCCATGTCCCCAATCTTTATCTTTAATCAGGAGCCAAGATGTCGCCCGGGGCGGCATCCTCGAAAGTTTGGTGTGCCGCAGAGCCTGGGGATGCCAGAGGTCCCCCAATTCCTTCCCCAGGTAAAATTTTAAAATTACTGGCGGGTTCCCCCATCACCCCTTGAAATTCTTTTTAAGACATGCCAAATTGTAGAACGGCGTTTGGATGATTCAGGCCCCAGCTAAAAGGGGAGCATAAAATTTTACGCATCGCTAGGCGGTTTTCCCCCCTTTCTAGATGAAGGGGGAAAAAAGGGGTTTAAAATTTAACAGTTTTTAATATCTGAATAAAGGGCAGAAGAAAGGGTAGGATCTGTAGGTGATACAATATTTCGGGGGAAAACAGATAAAATTTTTTTAATATTTAAGAATTTACCTGCTAAAGAGAGGGGGAGACCATGCCACCTGCATAGATCTTCAGTTATTTTTGTAACCAGAGGGGAGAAGTTCAGGTTATAGATGGTGCTAGGAGTTTTACCTATTTTTATACCCAGATAGGTAATGTGTGAGGTAACAGGGGCAATACCAAATCATAAGTTTCGCCAGGCAGTTTTTGGGAGAGGAGTCCCGATTTCTAACAGCTCACTCTTGGATGTGTTGATTTTATAACCAGAGTATTTTCCAAAACTCTCCAAGAAAGTAAATATCTTAAGTATATGTGTGAGCGGGTCCGACAGGAAAAGGAGCAGATCATCCGCAAATAAGGCCAGTTTGACCTGAGAACGGCCTACATTGATACCTGCAAATAACTCCGAATCTTCCAGATATCGGGCCAGGGGTTCCAGTGCTATACCAAATAAAAGGGGGGAGAGGGGGCATCCCTGACGAGTCCCCTTGTGGAGGTTAAATCTTTGTGACAAAAACCCAGGGGTATGGATCTGGTCAGTGGGGCTCTATTTTTTTGGGAGTGGGGAGGTTTCTAAAAGCCCCCCCTCATAACCATACGGGTCCAATACCATCCCACAACCACTCCCCCCGGGGGCATTTTTCAATTTCTTTTTCCGCAATCCAAAGGCAAATTTATAATGGAGGTTGGCGGGGGGTGGCAGTGTCCCTCGCCTTTTCCCGCACGGCCAAAAAACCTTCCCCACATTACCCCACTGCTGCTCATCCTTAAAAAATCCTTTTTGAGCGGCCCTAGGAAAGGGCATTTTAATGTAGCTGTAACGGGGGGGTTTGGGGATTTGCTGGGCCAACCCCAGGCGATGGTGGAAGCCCACCCCGGGAACGGAATTTTAAAGTAAAGGGCCCGGTTTCACCAGAAGGGCCCCCCGCAAAGCGGGATGGACTTGCTGCCCGGGGGGGGTTTTACCCGGGCGTTCCACTGGCGGAATTTTCCTGCGGTGGCGGCCAAGGGTAGGCGGTTTTGTTTCAGATTCGGTTTGGAAGGGTCGTGGTGGGGACAGGCAGAAAGGGCAGGACAGGCGGGGTCTGGATCGTAAACGTGGGGCAGGCAGGCGGTCGGGCGGCGGGGAAGAGACTGTTCCGGGGGAAAAAACGTAGCCAAGGGTTCGGGGGCCGGAAAGAAAAAATAGACTAGGAAAGCTTTTTTCCCGGGTAGACCCCACTAAGGGTTCCCCGGGGGGGGCCCGGGAGGAAGGGGCCAGAAAAAAAATAGGGAGCAGTGCCCGGAAAAAGAAAATTTCCCCCGGGGCCCCTGCCCCCTTTTAAAAATTTTAAAAACCGGGCCGGCGGCCCTAGGGGCGGAGGCCCCGCGCCGGGAGGTGTGGGGACCCGAGCAGGGGGGGGGCGGGCCGCGGGTAAATTGGTGCCCGGGGGGGGGGATGGGAGCCAGGCGGACCACGAACCCCCGTGCGGGGCGGGGGGTCCGCTGTGAGCCGCAGCCCCGGACGCGGCCCGCGGAACCCCAGACAAGGGGGTCGCAGGGGCCCTCCGTTTACAGTACCCCCCCCTTGGGCCCTCCCCCCCTTTGGGGCCCCCCTCTCTTTCGGGGACGAAGGGAAAACTCTTTGGGGGAGATTAAAGGTTCAGGTATTTCCTCGGGTCCCAAGACCCCTCTTCGGACCAAACCCCTTCCCGTCTACCAGAAAGTTCCGTTTTCCTTAGTTCTCCTTTTTTTATTTCGCGGATCTCCCCCGACTTCAAAAGAATTGGAAGCATCGCTTTTGGGTGGAGGAGGGATAGACTTCGGGAGGAAAACGGTTTAAGAACCAGGGGGTTTTTTAGGAGAGGTGGAAAGAGGGTTTGGAATTTTCATGGTGGGGGAAGCCCGAGTTTGTAAGAAACCGGATTTTAATTTTCGGGTGATAACCTCGGAAAAGGGGCGCAGGGGAAACGGGGTCCAAAAAATTTGTAGGAGGGCATTTTTAAGGCGGACATATCTGGCCGACTCGCCCCCAACCCCTTTTCCCCCAGGGGGGAAGCAGGAGTAGGGGCTTCTTCCTTTGTCGGCTTGGGGCTTCTGCGCTCGGAAGCGCGGAGCAGAGTTTTGGGGGGTTTTGGGACCAAAATGGTCTTTATGTCCCCGAACCGATGCGTCCGCCGCCCGGAAAACCCCGGAAGGAGATGCCGCGGGGGAGGTGGGGGGGATGCAGAAACCCTTTTTTACTATGTAGAAGGGGGAGCCCCTGCAGATTCCGGGGTTGGGGGTTTTTTACGAGAACTCCCCCTTTGGGAAAAAAGGGTTTGGCCAATTCGTCTTGGGCGGGGGGGTGAGACGAAGTGGCGTAGTAACCTCCCAAAAACCTGGTTTTCTTCTCCACTTTTGGGCCCTTTGTCTGAGGGGGGCAAAAAAGGACAAAAGTCGAGTTTAAACCCGGGGTGGGGAACAGGGAAAGCCCGACTTGGGGAAAAAAAATGGAACCCCGATCCGAAAACGATTTTCTGCGGGGCCCATGCAGCGGAAAAACATGCTGGAAAAAAAAGGTTGTTGGGCGGATGGGGCCCAGGCAGGCCCCGGCAGAGAGACGAAATGCGCCATCTTGGAGAACCCCTTTATAGTTAAACCCCAAAAGCGGTTTTTGCCCCGCCGAAAGGGGGGGGAACGGTTTTTAAATTTCCCTCGACAATGTTTGGGCCCGGGTTTCGTGGAATTTGGGGGAGGGGGTTTTTTTAGTAGGCCTGCCGCTTTTGACGAAAGGGGTCTTTTTGCGGGGGACAAAGAGGGTTTCAGGGCCCCGAAACCGAAATCCTTGACATCCCTTTACGAGCTTGGCCCCAAACCAAAAGAACCGGGATAAACAACAGGAACGTCTTCCGAGCGCCGGGGGTGACCGGCCACAAAAGAGCAATGGCCCCCCTTTTAGGGATGGTTTTGCGGAGAGCAGGGGGAACGTAGGTCCTCCCCGGAAAGGGAACCCTTCCCGGGGGTCCTGGGCAAAAGGGATTAAAGGCCCTTTTTGGGGGATTATATGCTCTGGAGTGGATTCCTCACCCCCCACGTCAGAAGCCCGGGGGGAAAAGGGGGTCCGCCCCTTTATGTTTTTTTGCGGGGGGAAATGAATTTTGGTGGCGAAACCCGGGGGAAGAAGAGGGGACCCCTTTGCCTGGCGGGGGTTAAGTCCCCTGACCCTCTGGAGGTATTGAAGGTTTTTTGGTCCGAATAGATGCAGTGGGATTTGGGGGCCCCCCCCCCAAAAGGTTTGGCCATTCTTTTCCAAAAACCCCTTTTTGATGGGCCCGAAAATAAAGGTTTCCCCATGTGTAGTTCCCTTTGGCCCGGGGAGAATTTTTTTGGAGAAAAAGGGCCAAAATCGGGGAAGGTCTTGCCCGGGGGGCCCCTTTTTTTCGTAAGGAAAAGGCTCCCCCCCAAAAAACGAAGCCCCCCGGGGGTCTACTTCCAAAAGGGGAAGGGTTTGCCCGGGGGCCCGGGGCCCCCAGGGGGACGAATGTGTGGTTAAAAGGGAGAAATTGAGCTTTGCGGGTTTTCTTCCCCAGCTTCGGAGGGCCCGCTGAGTGGGGGTTTGCGTGTTTCCTAGTGAGGCCACTTTCGGAAACCAAAGCGTAGAGAAAGGGGGAAAAAAATTGGCGGGTAATAGTTAAGAACCCCCAAAAACGCTGTAGGCACGGGAAACCAGCTGGGCCCTGGGAAATGCAACACGGCGGGAGGCCTCGAACAGAAAAAAATTACACCCGAAAAAGGAAAGGGGGGTTTGGTGGGAAAGGCACTTCTCCGCTTGGCAAAACAGGTGATTTTTTCGGAGGGCCCTTCAAAAACCCGCGGACTGACAAAAGGTGGGGCTCCCAGGTCGGCGGAGTACACCAAAATATCGTCCCGATAGGGCCACTACGGGAGGTGTAGAGAAAATCCCGAAAATGTCATTTTACGAGCTCCGGAGACGGCAAAGGGGCATTACACAGTCCGAAAGGCCCTTTCCAGGTAAAATCGAAGTGGCCATTTCCCCGGTGTTTTTAAAGGGCCCCTTTTTCCATTCATCGCCCTTGCGATTCGGACCCAAATTTTTAGGCCCTCTTAGATCCAGTTTGGAAAAAAATCCTTGCGCCCGGGGATGGTCAAAAAACTCCCTGATAAAAGGTAAAAGGGGGAAAGATTTTTTCACCCTGATTCATTCCAGCCCCCCCCCCCCTAATCAAAAGCGGGGCGCAAGGTTTTCCATCCTTCTTTTTCCCCGGGAAAAAGAATCCTGCCCCCGCGGGAGGAAAGGGGCTTTTCCCAAAACCCCCCTTTTTGGAGATTCTTTAAAGTATGTACTTGGACAGGCTTGTGGGTTCCCCCGGAAACCCCGGGGGAAAGGGGGGGGACTCTGCCCCAGGAGGGCTGGGTACCGGGCAATTGGGGCAATCGGACAATCATAAGGAAGATGTCGGGGGGCCCGGGGGCTCTGCTTTTCTTTCGGAGAAGACTTTTAGCTTCTCCCCGGGAAGGAAACGGGAAAACCCGGCTGGGCCCTTTGTGGTAACCCTTAAAAAGCGGCTGGCAAACCCGGCGGGTGTCACCTAAAAGCGGGCCCAAAACCTGGGCCCCTTTGAAGGGCCTCGCCCGGTTTTTGCAGTCAGCACCGGGGCTGGCGTGCCCGCCCAAGGGAGACCCCCAAAAGGGGGGGCGAAAAAGACGGGGGGTAACCCCAAAAGAAGTTTGTCTCTTTTTTGGAAGTGCCCCTACTTGGAGGGACAAGGGCTCAGTTCGGGGAAATGGACTGGGGCATTTGGGGGATTCTCCACTGACGGAGGAAATGGAAAGAGGATTCTCCAGGGGAACCCCGGGAAGGGGAGTGTTTTAGAACCCCCGGGCAGCGGTTTTCCCGGAAGTTCCAGCGAACCGAAAATTTCCCAAAAATGGGTGAAACTTGAAAGTGGGGGCCCCGGGTTCAGTGTTTTTATCAGGACCCAAAGTTTTGGGGGTGGGGGGAGTTTTCCAAAACCTTAGGGTTTCATTCCCCCACGAGGCTAGGTGTGCCCGTTCTCCGGGGCGCCGTGGGTGAAGCGACAACAACGGGGGAGATGATCAGAGTTTTCCGCAGTAGGGAGACATTGTTCCCTTTTTCGCCGTCGGGTTAAGTTCTTTTCGGGACAGGTGGGGTTTTATCCTTTTCATGACCTCTTCCACGGCTTTCCCCGGGAAGGAGGCGGTGGGGGGCCGTGGAAAAACAAAGGTGGGAAAATGAGATGGGGCGGGTTTTTGGGGGTTTGGGTTTTTTGCTTTTTGGCGGACTCCTCAAGCCTTTTTGCGAAAGGATGTCAATCCCGGGTTGCCCGGGGGGATTAGCCGCTTAAAGAAGACCCGGGAAAGGGCCCCGGGGGGCGGGGCCATCCTTGTTTGGGCTGGAGAAAGGCCCCTTTTTTGAAAAGTGGCGCATAATTTCTGATTTCCAGGTTGCTCCCCATGTAGGGTGGGGGAAATTTCCGGCGGGTTTCAACGGGGGGGAGGGTTTCCCTTGCGGGAGGTTCAACAGGGCGGTTTTGGTAGTTTAGGTACGGCCCGGTTCCCCGAAAAGGCAATGGAACTTGTAGAAAAAGTGCCCAGTCGGCCCTGATTGGGTCCCTCCCGGGCCCACTGAGGAGTTTTCCCAGGGCCCGGGCTTTTTCCGGGAGGAGACTGACACGAAGGCCACCTTGGGTCTTTTGACGGGAAATTTACTTTCCATGAGTTTTCCCCATGCAGGGGAGCCCCTGGGGGGATGAAGCCCTGCAGACCTTGGAATTCCCCCTCAAACTTAGTCGGGCATGGATAACCGGGGGGTTGGGACCGGGCTGGAGCAAAAATGCCCCGGGGAGGAACCACTTTCAGCCCATGCTGCTGTGATGGCGATGAACTGGGTGCACCAGGGAGGAGAGTGTCGAGCGGGTGCGCTTGATTTCGCGATCTGTTTGGCTGCTTGGGGCCCCCGGTGGTGATACTGGCGACACTTGGCAAAACCCCCTTGGCTGGGGTCCATGGCCGGATTTCCCACTGTAACGGGGGGTAGTGGGTCCCCTGGACCACCGCAGGCGTTGGTGGAAGCCCCACCAGGGAACCCGGGAAACTAAGTAAGGTCCCGGTATTTTACCCGGGGCCCGCCGCAAAGCGGGATGGAAATTGCTGCGGCGGGAGGGCTACCAGGTGTTCCCAAAAAGGGGGGCTTGCCGCGGGGGCGGCCCCAAAGGGTGATGTACGTTTGTCCGGCAAGCTCGTGGGGGGGGACAGGCAAAAAGGGGCAGGAAAAGGGGGGCTCTGGATCATAAACGTGGCGGGGGGACGGTTTAGGGCAGGCGGGAAGAGATTTTGGGGGGAAAACGTTGACAAGGGACCCGGGCCGGAAAAACCAAAACTGATAGGAAAAGCTTTTCCGAGGTAGCAAACTAAGGTTTTCCCGGGGGGGTGGCAGAAAGGGGCCGAACCCAAATAGGGGCTGGCCCCCGGGGAATAGCAAATTTTCCAGCGCACTGCCCTTTAAATTTCAAAAAAGCCGGGTCGGGGCGCGCCCTAGGGCCGGGGGCCCCGCGCCGGGGGGGCTGTGGGGGGGAATGAGCAGGAGCGGGGGCGGGTAGGGTTTTGGGGCCCGGGGGGGATGGGGGCAGAGCGGACCCGAACCCGACGTGGGGCGGGGCCGCTGAGGCCGCAGCCGGCGCGCCTGCGACCCGGAAAAGAGGTCGCAGGGGGTCCGGGCAATTGTAGCTTATCGGCCAAAAATCTTTAAGAAAATTTTTTTGTTTAGTATTTTATCGTGAAATCCCGACGATTTGAAAATGGGAGAAGAGGTCCTTTCCCTTTTTTGGGGTTTTTTCCTTTATGTTTCCCCTTTTTGGATTCTGGCCCCCGAAATTTTCACCGCCTTATTATCTTGGTTATAATTTAAACCATTTGCAGGGGGGCTAATTGTTCTATTTTTAAATTTTATTTCAACTTGGAGAATCCATTTAAGGGGCCCGCGGCCCTTTTCCCCGGGGGTTAAGGTTTTGGGGGGGTAACCGGTTTTAACCTCTTGTGCCCGGGAAAATTCAGCATTGAGATATTCAAGGTGATCCGCAGAGAGTCTAGGGAGAGATACCGAGGCTAAGAATCTAGCACCCTCGTCCAGTTCCTCGCCCGTGTGGTCAGGGTCAATGGAGTATAGCTTTTCATAAAAAGATCTGAGAGTATCATTTATCTGATAGGGGTCTGATGTTTTGTGGCCCGTTGGCGTGTGGAGGGATGTAATGTGAGAGGGACGAAAGCTACCTCGCAGAAGCCTAGATAAGATCCGGCCAGCTTTATTACCGTATCGGAACAGGTTGGATTTCATGTAGGAACGCTGGATCTCTTCCCTACGCCCCAACCACAGATCAAATGTTCTTTTAGCACTCTCCCAGTTCCTCCTAGATTCCACCGAGGGATCAGTGAGGAATTTTTTATAGGCTGATTTCACCCCCTCCGTCGCCTTTCTGTACTCATCATTTAGTTGACGACGGTAAGAAGTTGTGTAGGCTATTATGCGGCCTCGCAGAACGGATTTGGCTGTGGCCCAATAGAGCGCGACATCCCCGGAGTGAGCTGCATTATTAGATGCAAATTCCAGCCACCATCCCCGTATTTTATCAGTAAAGGCTTCAGTTTTGGCCATATAGGGTGGGAAGTGCCAGATGAAATCTGTGCCTTTAGGGAAGGTGTCTGCAATTTCCGTTACCACCGGTGAGTGATTGGAAACAAGCATGTCTAAAATTTCTGAGGCTACTATCCTTTTCTGAAGATCGCTAGATCTAAGAATGTAGTCTAAGCGTGACCATGACCTCTGTGAGTGTGAGTAGAAAGAATATTCTTTACAGTCAGGATGGAGGTCCCTCCAACTATCGAAGGTTTCTGTAGAGTTCAGGAATCTCTAGAGAACACCTGCATGTGGTCTGGTGGGAATAGCCCCCGAGAGGGCTGGACAGGAACCTTCCCTCCTGTCCAGAACTTCGTCAAGGGTAACATTCATATCCCCTCCAATGACAATGATAGTCACTGGGTCTCCCTGAATCTAAGTTGCCAAATCAGAGAAAAATGAACCATTTTGAGTATTGGGACCGTATATGTTATATAGACTAATGTCACTGCCCCCATGGTTGATATTCAAGTGGGACCATCTACCCTCCTGGTTGCATTCGTGGGACAACACTGAAAATGGGAGAGCCTTGTTAATTAGCGTAAGGACTCCGGCCTTCTCCCCCTTCGCTGATGAACCAAGGACATGCCCAACCCATAGTTTTTCCATGCGGAAAAAGTCTTTGTGGTTTAAATGTGTCTCCTGTAGGAAGACCACATCTGGATGTAGCTTCTTTAAATGGTGGATAACTGTAACCCGCTTATTTGGGGAGTGGAGCCCCTTTACGTTCCAGGTGAGGACTCTCATGGGGGGCGTGTCGAGATGGGAGATAACCTGAATAGATCGATGGGCATGAGTGGGATGCTTAGCGGCAGGGTGCCTTGGCGGTGGGCTAGTTTAGGATGTAGAGACCTTAACCACATGTGACTTATCCAGAGTGCAAAAGTTAAATATAGTAATGGAAATAACATAGAAAATAACAAGAAAATAACAGGAACTGCACAGAGAGTCAGGAACACAATCACTTAGACTCTCTATCCATGCAAGTGGACTTCGTTTTTTTTCTGGCTCGCAGAGGGAGTAACACCTAGAGATTGGAAAAGTTGGCAAAGAATACATACTCCATCCCTCCTGCCAGAAAAATGAGAAGTTTGAGGCTTCCCGATGAAGTTCACCACCCCATAGAGACATTTTATCTTGCACAATTGTAGGAGGAACTAGGGTAGGGTTTCCTATATGGAGAACTTCAAAACATCCTGCCCGAGTTACAGCGGGGGGAACTAATTAAACAGCATATGAAGACTTCAAGGAAATATCAAACAAACAAGAAGCCTATAATAACTCTCCGGCCTCAGCGGGTCGACTGTACTCACAACCTCGACAAAACGAAATGTCCAGGAAAGTCCCAGTGCACACTTTTAGGTCGGTGAGTGGTGAGGGGTTGTAGGAGAACGACGGTTCTCCGGGGATCTTCTCTTGATGGGGGGGAGGACTCCCGAGGAGACGAGGAATAAAATTCATCTGCCACAGGGGGGCCCGAACGTGGAGAAGATGAGGATGGCCGGAGCACAGGTAGGAGGTCTTCTTCAGCGCCGCTGGCGGAGGTATCTTGGAGCTTCGTCCTGCAGAGTTACCCTTAAAGTAGCTGGGTACATTATCTGAAAGCATGCTTTCTTGTGGAACAGCTGGGTTCAGATTTTACTGAACGCACGGCGGCACCTGGAAATGTCCACAGAGAAATCTTCAAAGATCATTACTTTATGACCCTCTAAAGTTAGAGGCGTTTTGCGCTTGCGGTACGCTCTGAGAATGTCCAACTTGTCATTGTAGTCCAGATATTTAATAATGACAGTGCGGGGTCTGATCCTGAGGAGGTCTCTCTTAGAGGAACCAGTCGAGGCGTCTGGCCCTATGCGATGTGCCCGCTCGACTCTGCAGTTGCGAGTGATGCCTAGCGACAACGGGAGAGCTGACTGGCAGATGTCTTGTTGATCTTGCTGCTTTATCCTTTCCGGCAAGCCTATCACCCGCAGGTTGCTCCTACGAGAGCGATTTTCAAGATCTTCTATTCGATCATATAAGATCAGTTGTTTTTTGTTACTTGATGCTAACTTGAGCTGCAGGGTTTCATTAACGGACTCCAGCTGCATAACTCTGTGCTCTAGCTCTTCTAATCTGACATCATGGGCTTGGATGTCACTTTGCATCTTATTCAGGGAGGCTTGTAAAGTATTCTCAACTGTGGCTTGTAGCTCTGGGGCTATGTGTCTGGCCACCTCCAGAGCTATCTGTTTGTAATCTATTGCTGGGGAAACTGAATCCCCCCGGGAAGCATTGGAGGATCCGGTTGGCGGGAGCTGGGTCACCACATATCTCATTGCTGCCTCGATCTTCCATGTTAGAGGCACGGCGGGCGGCCATTTTGGGTTCTCCTCCTCGTGGCGTGCGGGCGGGTAGCGGAGAGGCGTCCTTCTGGGTGCTCCTGAGATGATATCTCTCCATCTACTTGTCCCCCAATGTACCCGGGACGGTCTGCGGGAGCAGCGGGAGCCATTCGGAGCTGCGGCGGCTAAATAGCAGGTTTGTGCAGGAGGGAGGCAGAGAGCTCTCACCGCACGTCCGCGAGCACCAGCGCCGGAACCGGAAGTCACTTTCAAAACTTTAGCTCAAATATCCATAACTGTTCATCAGGGTAATCTATTATCCCCAACTGGACAGTGAGATGATAAGAGGAGAGGACCAGGAATAGTTTAATTGTATGTGTTTTTAGATTGATGCTTTGGGGTATGATTGGGGAATGTTGAGGTTGGATATACAGAACTTCATCTGTTCATCCTTTCAGGTTCATAAAACTCCACACCTCATGTCAAGAGTCACACACTCATAGATAACCTGTCACCCTGGGCCCTCTATAAACCAGGCCAGGGAATTTCTGACCTGAATTTGTGACTTTTGCTATAGACATAATGAAATGATAAAATGATACATTTAATTATAGATAGAATATACCAGCAAAGGCTGATAAGTGCAGATCCAACCACATTCGGGGATGCTCGGTTTTGCTTGCAACTCGAATATAACAAAATGGAGAGTTTTGTGCAAGCGCTACTGCTCTCCATTCTAAACCACCACTTTCAGGGGCCCATTCCCGAGATAGGTGCAGGTCTCACCTCTTGTACCCACACCTATCAGACTTTGATGGCCTATCCTAAGGATAAGCCATCAAAGTGCAAGATGGGAGCACCCCTTTAAATTGCACGTGTCCTGTCTATTTATGTATAGCTTTCTTATTGTTCACAGTCATTTGGTGCACTTAAATCCTTAATCTTCACCTCCTCTGCAGGTGAAGTCTACATTAAACTATGCAATTATTTCTTGATGCAAGCTCTTCTTCTCATAACTGTTGATTTTGTACTAAATCTGAATGTCGGATTGATCCCACCATGAATGCTGTTCATCCACCAGTGTAGTAAGGCCCACAGTGTGTGAGGGACAGAAGGTTAGAGAATGTCAGCATACGTCAAGCATTGCAAATGAATCCACTTACTGCCATTATAGTGAGTCTAAGTTTGAACAAGTATCTGCAAGAGACATTCTGAAATTGTGGACAGAGGAAACACAATTATCTTTGTTACAAGACATCATAATGTTTTCTGTTTGAGTTTGTGTGAGTGTGAGAGCAATATTCGAAACAGACAGTATTACTATAAAAAGGAGTTGAATTCACCATCTGGAAATCAGGATCTACATATTTGTAGTGCAAACTGTTGGACAGCATTCAAGTTTCTCTATATGCAGCCACAGGTGGTCTAGGATATGGATCTAGAACCCAATGAGGTACCAGCTAAATAATGTAAAAGAGGCTTGTGCACCCCTTTGAGAAAGGCCTAGAGAGGGTAAGTTGGAACATGGAGTAGCCTCTTAGAGATCAGTAGTGGAACAGAGAGTATGGGCAAAAACTGGCAGCTATTTTTGATTTAACCTGATCCTGTGTGCGACTAGTGGTGTTGCTTATGGTACTCCCATAACGAAAAAAAGATTTTTGCACCTCTGTGTGAGCGTAAGCATAAAAGTAACTTGCTCTACAATAGGAAAATCTTTGAATTTCAAACATAAATATTGTGGTATTATAAACAAAATGTGCTATAACTAGGGAGTAACATCTGAAATGCGTCAGCATATTTTCGCTTTGTTTGTTCTCTCTTTGCTACATGCTGTGATTCATTTTTGGGATTGCATTTAATATGTTTTGAAATAAAATAATATTAGATTTTTAAAGAAATACTTACGTCTCGTGGATGGAAGCTGTTTTTTTCTTGTGATGCTTTGCACAAGCCATTACCACCTGGATCTCCAAAAATTTTTTTGAATCCGTCTTTTCTCAACTGTGTTTCAGCAAAAATGCTAGTTTGTGCCCTCGTTATCTCCCACCTAAACTACTACAACATCCTTCTCTCTGGCTTTCCATAACACTTTTGTTCCCTACCAATCTATCATCTACTCTATTGCCAGTTAAAGGAGTTTTCTCGCTACAAAGATCATCTCTATTGATGGGCACAGTAAAATAGGTACTTTTGCAATTCGTTTGCATTACCTAAGTCATTTAGTATAGCAGATATAAGCTAATCTGTGTGCTCTATGTAGCGAGTGGTGCTGCGTTCCGGCCCGTGGGCTGCAGGCGCACCCGTGCGGCCTCTCCGGGGTTCCTGCCCGGGATGGGTAGCACCCCTGGCCGCTGGACGTGCTGCGGGCGCACTCGCTCTAACTACTTACAAGACCATGGTCCTGCTCCGTCCGCATCCTCTGCCGGCTGAGGCACGCGCCCCCCCCGTTTCCTAGGGCGCGCACGCGTTCTTGTAAATTTAAAGGGCCAGCGCGCCGGTAATTGGCTAATTGCCGGGCGCTGCCCCTATATATTGGTTCGGTCCATGGGACTTCCTTGCTGGATCTATGTTGCCCCTTGCCTTAGAAAAAGCGTTCCTAAGTGTGTTCTTGCCTTACCGTGTACCCGACCTCTTGTTACGTTTCCCGACTCCAAACCTTTGCTGCCCGTCCTGACCTACTTGCCTGTCCATGACTACGGTTCTCGTCTTACGATTCTGTACCTCGCTGCACCTCGGCCACCACCGCAAGCCCGCCGCGTCATGGGTAGCGACCTGGTAGGACTCCCACCGCAGCAAGTCCATCCCGCTTTGCGGCGGGCTCTGGTGAAAACCAGGACCTACTTAGACTCCGCTCCCTGGCGCGGTTGATGCCATCACTTGCGGTGGTCCAGTGGATCCACTAACCTGGCCGTTACAGTTAGATCCAGCCATGGATCCCTCCAAGGTGCCCCTGCCAAGTCTTGCGGATCTTACGACCATTGTTGCCCAGCAGTCGCAGCAGATCGCACAACAGGCACAGCAATTGGGCCAGCTGTCCGCTATGATGTGACAACTCCTGGTGTCCCAGCAGCAGCAACCGTCTTCTTCGCCGGTGGTTCCATCTCCTCCTGCCGCCCTGCTGGCAAACGTGGCCCCGAAGCTTCACTACCATTACTCACCAAGTTCGACGGGGATCCGAAGCTTTGCAGAGGTTTCATTACACAGTGCTCCATGCACGTAAAGCTGATGGCCGACCAGTTCCCCATGGAAAGGTCTAAAGTCGCGTTTGTGGTGAGCCTGCTATCCGGAAAGGCCCTGGCCTGGGCGACCCCCGTCTGGGATCGGAACGACCCTGTGACAGTAGACCTACATGCCTTCCTCACTTAATTCCGCAGCGTTTTCGAGGAGCCAGCGCGTGCGTTTTCTGCCGAGACGGCGCTCCTGAACCTTCGTCAGGGGGACTCCTCCGTAGGTGACCATGCGGTCCAGTTCCGCACCCTTGCTTCGGAGTTATCCTGGAATGACGCCGCCCTCTGCACCCCATTCAAGAAGGGTCTGTCTTGCAGGGTTAAGGACATACTTGCAGCTAGAGATCTTCCATCTTCTCGGGGTGAACTATCAACCTGCCACCCGCATAATGTGCGTTTCACAGAGAGACAGGAGGAGTCCGCCAGGAACAGGACTTTTTCACACCCGCCGACTATCTCGTCTGGCTCCTGTGTTCCAGAGGTCTCCGCTGCCACTACCCCCCAGGTCTCCACCCAGGAACCCATGCAGGTGCTCGGGCCCACTTGTGGGGTCAAGAGCTGTCCCGACGTCGGGCGGTGAATCTTTGTCTCTACTGCGCCAGTCCGGACCATCTCCGCAGAAGCTGTCCGCAGCGTCCCCAGCAGTCAGGAAACACTCGCACCTAGGAGCCGACGGAGAGGCGTCCCTAGGTGCTATTTCTCCCTCTTCACGATTGATGTTGCCAGTGGAGGTAACAACGGATGCGGTCTCTCTTTTCCGGTCTCTGCCTTCCGGACTCCACCTGCCGGGAACTTTATTCATGCCCCTTGGTGTCCCGACCGCTTCCCAGTACCGTCTGGAGAAGCCCCGCTTATCTTTCCGTAAGTGGGGATTTTTTTAGTGCTCATTCGTAGGTAACCCGGCCATGTCCCTAGAAAGGGGGTCTTGCAAAAGGAGAAGATCACTTTTTCCCTTTCTGCCTCGTGCTTCCTCGCGTCCTGTTGGGGCTCCCCGGCTGCAACGTCACCCCCCTCGCCGATTGGGGACAGACGGGTCCCTGCGTTCGGGATCAGAGTCCCGGGTCTCTTTTTGTGGCACCCGCCCGGGGCCCCCCTCTTTTCCACAGTCGCCTTTTCAACCTCCCAGCCTGCCTGCAGAGTCCAGTTTTTGGGGGACTTTCTCGGAGAGACAGGCTGAACCTGCCCCCCCCCCATCCCGTATGACTGTCCGTTGACCTCCCCCCGGAAAAAACCGCCCCCTGGGGGGAAGGGGGCTACCGCTGTCCGTCCGAACTCACCATGTCCCTATTTTCGGAAAAAATTTATAAAAGGGGCTTTTTTCGAAACCTCCTCTCCAGCCGTGCCGGGTTCTTTTTTAGACAAAAAAAAAGATGTACTTTGTCCGGGATTGTTACAAAAACTAAACAAAATCACGGTGAAGAATCGCTATCCCCTACCCCGACCTGACTCTTCGACCGACTCCGGGGAGCCAAGGTATTTTCCAAATTGAATGAAGGGGACCTACAACCCTTTTCAAATTAGGAGGGGGGGGCGAGTGGAAAGGCATTAATAGTCGTGACGGGCATTCAAAAATTTCCCGGGTGCCCTTTTGGGGTATGCAACGCCCCGCGGTATTTCGGGAATTCCCTTCCAAAAACATTTCAGGGACCTTCTTTACACTGGTAAGTATATCTAGACATATCCTGATTTTTTTTTTTTCCTGACATCAGACTCATCGGGGACAGGTGCCAGGTTCTACGACGTTTTGTACCAACCGACTGTAGCCAACTGGAAAGTGCGGTTCCCCCAGGGCCAGCCTTTTGTTCCTTGGTAATTTATCCCGATCGGGGGCACAATGGACCCAGCAAAATCTTGCGATCCAGCAGTTTTTCCCCCTGTCGGGCCCTTAGGGCGATAAACCTTCCTGGGGGTTTGGCCCAATATACGGGCAATTTTTTTCCCATTTTCTCACTGGTGGCTCCCATCGTGACTCCTACTAGGAAGAACGCAAGTCTGAGATGTTGGCCTCCGGCAGCCGAGAAAGCATTCTTCGAGCTAAAGACAGCTTTTTTCTCAACACCTATATTAGTCCGTCCAGATCCGGAGAAACCCTTCTCTCTAGAGGTGGGTGCCTCTTCTGTGAGGGCGGGGGCGGTCCTTACACAGAAGGGTCCTAAGGGTAAGACTCTCACTTGCGGTTTCTTTTCCAAGACCTTCTCACCGGCGGAACGAAATTATGCCATTGGAGATCGGGAACTGTTGGCCATCAAATTGGCTCTGGAGGAATGGCAACATTTGCTGGAGGGAGCTCGACACCCATTTAACGTCTTCACTGACCACAAGAATCTCCAGTACCTCCAGACGGCCCAGCGTTTAAATCCTCGCCAGGCCAGGTGGTCACTCTTTTTTTCCCGTTTCGACTTCAAGATCCACTTCCGACCGGCTGAGAAGAACGTCAAGGCGGACGCCCTCTCCCGTGCTTCCCGACGTTACCGGGGAAAACCCTATCTCAGAACATCATTGCTCCTGATCGGCTGGTCCACGTGGCTCCTGTGGATCTTCGTAGTATCCCACCAGACAAAAACTATGTACGTCCAGCGCTCAGGAGGAAAATTCTGGAGTGGGTGCATAGTTCTCTTCCGGCTGGTCATCCCGGAATAAGGAAGTCCCACACCCTTATCTCGCAGCGCTACTGGTGGTCAACTCTGCTCCAGGACGTCAAGGATTTAGTTCTCTCCTGTGCCACGTGTGCCCGGAACAAGGTCCCATGCCATAGGCCCGTGGGCCTCTTAGTCCCTCTGCCCGTTCCAGAGTCCCCATGGACAGACATAGGCATGGACTTCATCACGGACCTTCCTTCCTCCTCTGGGAATTCTGTCATCTGGGTGGTCATGGACCGATTCTCGAAGATGTCCCACTTCGTGCCACTTCCTGGTCTTCCTTCTGCTCCTCAATTGGCAGGTCATTTCTTCCATCACATTTTTCGCCAGCATGGGTTACCCTCGCACATCGTGTCCGATCGGGGCGTTCAATTTGTTTCAAGATTTTGGAGTGACCTGTTTTATAGATTAAAAGTCTATTTGGACTTCTATTCTGCCTATCATCACCAGACAAATGGACAAGTGGAGAGAGTAAATCAGATCTTGGGGAAATACCTATGTCAATTTATCTCCGGTCGCCAGGACAATTGGGCCGAGCTGCTTCCTTGTGCTGACTTCTCCTACAACCATCGGGACTCTGACTCTACGGGTGTTTCTCCATTCTTTGTGGTCTACGGTCATCACCCACGCCCTCCCCTTCCCTTGGCTACAGCTTCCGAGGTTCCCGCTGTGGATAACCAAGTTCGGGATATCAAGGCCATTTGGCGGGAGACCCGACATGCTTCGTCCCTTATGAAGACAAGAGGAGGAAATCTCCTCCAACGTTCCTCCCAGGGGACAAGGTTTGGGTTTCTTCCAGATACGTACACCTCAAGATCCCCAGCTATAAGTTGGGTCCACGATTTCTGGGACCTTTCAGAGTACTTCGGCAGCTGAATCCAGTGTCCTACAAGCTCTGCCTACCCCCACCTCTCCGGATTCCAAACGCTTTCCACGTCTCCCTTCTAAAACCCTTGATCTTTAACCGGTTCTCTCATAGGAGTGAGTCACTGTCTCCGGTAGTGGAGTCTTCTGATGTTTTTGAACTCAAGGACATCTTGACCATGAAGACCATCAGGGGTAAACGGTTCTTCCTTGTTGATTAGAAGGGCTTTGTTCCCGAAGAGAGGTCCTGGGAACCGTAGTCTAATATGCGCCCTCTACAGGGTTCCTGCCCGGGACGGGTAGCGCCACTGGCCGTGGGACGGGCTGCGGGCGCACTCGCTCTAACTACTTACCAGACCACGTTCCTGCTCCTTCCGCATCCTCTGCCAGCCGAGGCACGCGCCCCCGTTCCCTAGGGCGCGTTCTTGTAAGTTTAAAGAGCCAGCAAGCCGGTAATTGGCTAATTGCCGGGCGCTGCACCTATATTGGATCGGTCCATGGGACTTCCTTGCTGGATCTATGTTGCCCCGTGCCTTAGAAAAAGCATTCCTAAGTGTCTTCTTGCCTTGCCGTGTACCCGACCTTTTGCTACGTTTTCCCGACTCCGAACCTTTGCTGCCTGCCCTGACCTTCTTGCCTGTCCATGACTACGGTTCTCGTCTGACGATTCTGTACCTTGCTGCACCTCGGCCACCACCGCAAGCCCACCGCGTCAGGGGTAGCGACCTAGTAGGACTCCCACGCAGCACGTCCATCCCGCTTTGCGGCGGGCTCTGGTGAAAACCGGGACCTACTTAGACTCCGCTCCCTGCCGCGGTTGTTGCCACCGCTTGCGGTGGTCCAGTGGATCTACTAACCCGGCCGTTACATTCTACACCTAAAACTGCAGCCTGAGGTGGGGCCACACCCTCTTTTCTGTGATTGACTGTGTGACATTTCATTCAGCCTGTTGGGACACGCCCCCTGGATGGGACACGCCCCTTATGCTGTGATTGGCTGCCTGAGCTGCTCTCTATGCTCATGTCCCAGCTCTATGTGAAGAATCTGGGCAATTACTGAGTCTCTAGCTGCTAAATTCACTCCCCCCTCATATAACACAGCCTTATACACTGCTTCCCCCATATAACACTGCCTTATATAGTCTGTTCCCCTCTACCTCCTGCCTGATAATAGACGGGGGAGAAAACTGCATTTCTCACATTTGTTTTATCAGTTCAGGATGTATGTATAGCTGCTTACAGCAATGCAGGTGTTCTGGATACAAGGAGCTTGTGCAGCCCGGGAGGAAGCTGACAGCTCTGCAGGCATGAGAATTATTGCAGGATGTCTGCAGAGCTGTGACATCCTCTCTCTCCCACTGCTCACACAGAATGATGATGTCATCAGTCTTCAGTGAGTGAAGACATGCCTATTGGGAAGAGCGACTCGTCCCTGGATTTGAAGCTGCAACAGACAGAAACAGCTCAAGTCTGCAAAAGCTTGTGATGAGAAAACCCCTTTAATCCAGATTGCTTCACTGCCTTTCTTTTCCACCAGTTCCTTATTAGCCATAATATACAAGGTTCTTCATAACCTGTCCTCATATGTATATATGTCTTTATCTTCCAGTAACTTCCCTCAAATTATCTCTGATCCTCAAGACCATCCTTATCTGCTCTCCTCTTGTCTGCTCCTTACTCATTTGCCTCCAAGATTTCTCCTATGGGTCTACCATACCCTGGAATTTACTGCCCCAATACATCTGACTTTCAGCCACCTTTAAAACTTTCAAAAGCAACCTGAAAACTCATCTCTTTAGCATAGCCCACATCTTACAATAACCCTGCTGCCACACACTATCATAAAAATAGAAGGGCACGGAGGTGCCAGTGCCCTGAAAAGTCTCAAAAACCCCTTGTGCACCGGACTTCGAAGCATAGAAATATATCAATGCAAAAATTATGATCAGTATTTAGGCAATGATAAAAAGAACTTTTATTGCACAAAAAGAATTTTCCTGAAAAGCATCCTTCCTGACCAATATAAAATAGTACTGTCTCTTTTGCCTAATACTGAACATAAGTTTTGCATTGATATTTCTATTCCTCAAAGTCTGGTGCGCTTTTTTTGTGGTTTATGTGATTTTGTTTGTCTCTCATTTTTTGGGTTTTGGAGTTAATACCATATCCAGTGGAGCAATTAAAGGGACTACATACAGTACTTCAGAGGATTACTCCTATATATTGGGTGAGTGCTTATTAATAATGATTTCTTTCTAATACCATAAAAGGGTGCACTCTCCTTTTCATTTTGTTTTGAGTATCTTTTTAGGAGGGCCCTGTGAAAGGGAGTGAGGGACATAGAAGAAAAAAGGTGGCAATGGCACAGTTATGAGACGGTACAAAGGTATAGAAGATAGTATGTTTACTCTTGGAGGCAGAGCGGAGAAAATATGGCAAGGACTCTCTGGTTGCTTAAAATCCTGGATGTCAGGGCATCTGTTAGGGGTGATGGGTACATACATGAAAAAGGTAGTGGAGGCTGTGTTATGGGAGAGTGCAATGAAAGTAGCAGTGATACTGTCGGGTGCATGGGATGGGGGCATATTGTGGCTGAGGCTAAAGAGACAGAACGCACAGAAGGTGAGTTTGGGTCAAGGGGCACAGAAGGTATGAGCTCTGTGGGGATAGTGAAGAGTAGCACAAATGATGGTGGTCTTTCTTTTCGTATATAGAAGAGGTCCCAAAAGCGAAACCCACAGTTTTCAGATTACATATGCTTTTCCCCACAGAAGTCAAAAGAACTTTAAACTGAACCTTTATTATACATCCATATCACTGATTAGTGTTTGTATTCATTATTGGAGAAAATACTCATGAAAATACAGCTGAAAAACCCTGAAACAGCACAAAATATCACAGAATCCTGAACTAAAGCACAATGTGGACAAGCTGCCCTAAATAGAAACAAACTACCCGCCAAGGTCTTACATACTGGAAAACAATGAGACACTCTGGGTTTTACCACATTCATTCCTTTGTTTTCCCAGGAGATAAGCAATCCTATAGGTGTCTGGAAGCTGGTTATCTCTTTTTCACTGTAAAACTACTATTTGCATTCAACTGAACCAAATTTACATGTTCATGGGGGAGTAGAAAACATAGCTGCTGGCTGAACAATGCATAGTAGATGCAATTGTGTATATGTTTGAGATCTAAAAGATATTTACTCTAGAGCAAGAGTTAAAGCCCTGTACACAAAAGACTGTTGTCAGAACCTCAGGGAGTCTTATCTTGAGGGGAAACAAATCTTATTCTATTGTTTTCTCCTGAGCTAAGGATTGCCAGAGGTGTCTGGAGTGTTTAATGCACAGTGGGGCAAATTTAATGATATTGTTTTATGGTATGTTCACAGGGCGTATTTACAGGACGTATATCAGTTTGAAATTGTGCTGCAATACGTCCGAAGTATGCCTTGCAAGTACGGTAATTAATAACTCTCATTGAGTGCTATGATTACTTGCCTTTTTACCCTGGTGCCGGGAGAAAGTGAATGTCAGTGGGAGCCTTTCAGAGCTGGCCAGTGCGTACTTCTGAAGCAACATGTGTATTTCAGGCATATAGTGGCGCGTACAGTATGTGCCGCTATATGCCTGCAATACGCCATATGAACATACCCTATTGTAAATTTTATAACCAGAAGAGCTCATAAGACAGACACAGACATTGGCTAGGTAGACACAGTTGAAACCAGAAGTTTACATATACTATATAAAAAGACACATATGCATGGTTTTCTCACTATCTGACATGAAATCAGAATAAACCTTACCCATTTTAGGTCAATTAGGATTACCAAAATCATTTATATTTGGAGGGAGGGAGGGAAGGAGGGAGGGAGAGGGAGAGAGAGAGGGAGGGGAGAGGGAGAGAGAGAGAGAGAGAGGGAGAGGAGAGAGAGAGAGAGAGAGGAGAGAGAGAGAGAGAGAGAGAGAACTGGTGTAATCGAGCCATGTTTGTAGGTCGTCTTGCTCGCACCTGCCTTTTTAGCTTTGCCCATAAATTTTCAATAGGATTGAGAACAGGGCTTTATTATGGCCACTACAAAACATTGACTCGGTTATCCTTAAACCACTTTGTAACCAGTTTGGCAG
Organism: Phyllomedusa bahiana; assembly: GCA_025379985.1. Classification (NCBI taxonomy): domain Eukaryota; kingdom Metazoa; phylum Chordata; class Amphibia; order Anura; family Hylidae; genus Phyllomedusa; species Phyllomedusa bahiana. The sequence goes on along the minus strand of JAODAL010006482.1, from coordinate 12,199 downwards.
TATGCTTCGGGTCATTGTCCATTTGAAAGACCCAAGCTTTAACTTCCTGGAGCATGTCTTGAGATGTTGCTTCAGTTTTGACACATAGGGCGACATGTATGAAGCTCGCCACGTCGGAGCGCACGTTTTCACCCGATATCAAGCGAAATCTGCGCCTCACGCATGTCGGCGCCTGAGGTGCGCTCATACATGCTGTGTAAAGTTCGGCGCACCTCGCCAGTGTGTGAGGCGCAGTGCGGGACTTAGGCGCAGTGCGGGACTGCGCCTAATATTCGCCGTCCGAGGAGGTGCGCTCATACATGCGGAGAAAAGTTCACCGCGCCTCGCCAGTGTGTGGGGCGCAGTGCGGGACTTAGGCGCAGAAGGGACTGCGCCTAACATGTATTCCGATTCGAGACAGGCTGGATAACAGCGAGACATCATTAAAGATCTCCGTGCGGCATGGAGTATGAATCAAAAAATCGCTTTTATTACGTGTAAAACATTATCTGAAAAAGAGCTCAAATCTGCTAATAAAAAATACATAAATAAAATCACTTTCGAAAAATCAAGAACAGCGCTACATCAGGAATTTGGATATTGTAAATTGCCGGGAAATACAGTAATTCAAATTCTGTAAGCTATTCTCATTGGTCGTCAGAAACCAGCCAATCAGAATAGGAGTGACAGTGCACCATTAAAACCTATGGAGTAGTATTGACCAATCACATGAAGAGGCGGGACAGTTCAAAATACAGTAAAAAGAGCCGCGGTTATTTAGACCAATGGGAGAGCGAGCGACGCTCTTATGGGTTTTCTAATGCAATCTGTAATAAAAATGTACATGGCAGAAATCAAATGATAAGACTCACGAAGTTGTCCAGATCTCTATATAAAATGAACAATAATATGGGGGTAATGAAAAAAAATATTAATTCAATAAATTCATTTTTATTTCTTTATTTTCGTTACACCCATACTATTGATCATTGGCTAACGAAAATAAAGAAATAAAAATGAATTTATTGATTAATATATTTTTTTTGTTACCCCCATATTATTGTTCATTTTATATACAGATCGGTACAACTTCGGGAGTATTATCATTTGATTTCGGCCATGTACAGTTTTATTATAGATTGCATTAGAAAACCCATAAAAGCGTCGCTCGCTCTCCCATTGGTCCAAATAACTGCGCCTCTTTTAAATTAGCCAATCACAAACAGAGCTCGCTCTGCATTTCTTTTCCCCATAGAACTCTATGAGAAGGTAGCTCAGCCGCTGATTGGCTAAGCTGGACGAGCCCCTCTTCCCCCCAACCAATCACAGTACTAGAATATTTCCCATAGACAGTAATAACTTTTAGGGTGCCCTTCTATCTCCACTCAAAATAGACGCACTACATATGATGGCTGGATTCATATCTGCCGCCTGGGCTCAACCAATCAGCTCTTTTCTGCCTTTTTACTGTATTTTGAACTGTCTCGCCTTTGAATTTGATTGGTCAATAATTCTCCATAGCTTATAATGGGTCACTGTCTTTCCTATTTTGATTGGCTGGTTTTTGCCGACCAATAAGAAGAGCTTAAAGAATTTGAATTACTGTATTTCTCGGCAATTCTCTATATCCCAATTCCTGATGTAGCGCCGGTCTCGGTGACAAACGCATTGTTAGGGATTTGATTGATTTATGTTTTGAGAAGGTTTCAGCTCTTTTTCAGATAATATTTTACACCTAATAAAAATGTTTTTTTTAATCATACTCCATGCCGCACGGCGCTGAGAGCTGAGATTTCATTGCCCTGATCTGGCCATAGACTACAATGGAGCAGAGTAGCTCGCGCTCTGATTGGCCGAGATAGCCAAGCCCCCGCTAGCTCAACCAATCAGCTCTTTTCTGCATTTTTACTGTATTTTGAACTGTCCCGCCTTTGAATTTGATTTGTCAATATTTCTCCATACGTTATAATGGGTCCCTGTCGCTCCTATTCTGATTGGCCGGGATAGCCAAGCCCCCGCTAGCTCAACCAATCAGCTCTTTTCTGGCTTTTTACTGTATTTTGAACTGTCCCGCCTTTGAATTTGATTGGTCAATATCTCTCTATAGGTTATAATGGGTCACTGTCGCTCCTATTCTGATTGGCTGGTTTCTGCCGACCAATGAGAAGCGCTTACAGAATTTGAATTACTATATTTCCCGGCAATTTCCAATATCCCAATTCCTGATGTTGCGCCGTTCTAGATTTTTGGAAAGTGATTTTTTTTTTTGAAGGTTTGAGCTCTTTTTCTGATAATGTTTAACACCTAATAAAAGCGATTTTTTTAGAATCAAACTCCATGCCTCACGGAGCTGAGATGGATTTCTTTTGCGATCTTCTATATGTTTCATCTCATGTTATGTTCTCACTTCAATTCGCCTCCTCCGGCTCATTTAGACCAGAATCCCCTATGTCTGCCTGTCGGAGCTGGCGAGCGCTGCAATGCACCTCACTTTGCCGACCCGCGATCATACATGCCTCGGATTATCCGAATGAGACGCATCCCGCCCCAGAACGCCCACACTGCGCTCATGTTAGGCGCATCTGAAACTGGCGAAGGCTGCGCCTAACATCGCATCCCTGTGTCCGACAGGGGATTCAAGTCGGTGAGGCGCCGTTTTCGCCAGAAAACAGGCGCAACTTCCGATCATACATGTCGCCCATAAGCTTCTTTCCTCGTGATGCCATCTATTTTGTGAAGTATACTAATCCCTCATGCAGAAAAACAACCCCACAACACGATGCTGCCACCCCGGTGTTTCACAGTTGGGATGGTGTACTTAGGTTTCCAAGCTTTTCCCTTTTTCCTCCAAATGTAACGATGATCATTATGGCCAAACAATTCAATTTTAGTTTTGTCAGACCACAGGACATCTCCAAAAATGTAGTCTTTGTTCCCATGTGCATTTGCAAACATTATTCTGGCTTTTAAATTTTTCTTTTGGAGTAATGGCTTCTTCCTGGCAGTATAGCCTTTCAGCCCATGTTGATACATTACCAAATTGGTTAAAGGCAGAGTATTCCTAGTGTATGTAAACTTTTGACTTTGCAGAAAGTTATAAGAAAGCCTTAAAAATTCTCTCTCTCTCATTATTCTAGCATTTGGCAAATATGAATAATTTCGGTAATCCTAATTGACCTAAAACAGGTGAGGTTTATTATTATTTCACTTCAGATAGTGAGAAAAACATGCATATGTTTCTTTTTACATAGTGTATGTAACCTTCTGGTTTCAACGGTAAGGGTATGTTCATATGGCGTGTTAGATCTGATTTTGGATCAGTTTTCAGATGCGTATTTGTATCTGTGTTTTGGACTTTAAGCAGACTCAAACACGCATCTAACAATGTGCAGTGTGATTTTCATTGCTTTCAATGTAAAACATGCTTTGGCATTCAGACGTCTAATCGCCGATGCGTGTTTTACATGCTTCTTTCTGATGATCCGTTCAAAGAATTGTCATGTCAATCTTTGATCCGAAAGACGCAGTAGCCACCCTATTTAAAACTATAGGGTGCGTTCCTGCTACAGCCAAAACACATCGGAACACGCATCTGTGTGCTGGATGCATTTTGGGTGCGATTGACGCAGCGCTTTTAAATGCATTTTTTGGATCCAAAACGGATCCGGCACACCATGTGAACATACCCTGAGGGTCACATGTATGAAAGCTGTCTATGTCTAAAACTCACTTTGTTGCCCATAGCCCTGATTGGCTGCTATGGGCAACAAAGTGAGTTTTAGATCTAGACAGTTTTCATACATGTGGCCCTAAGTGTAGGTGCATACTACCTTTAATAATACATAAACACAAGTAATGGTTCAATGACTCACTCACAATAAGCAATTTTAACCCAAAAATAAAATGGTGAACTATATGCCATAGAAAAGTTAACAAATTTTTATTAGGAAAATGCAAAGCATTAGACACACTATGTTAAAAGATAAGAGATGATAACAACATCTTACAGGCTTAAAGGGGTAGTATCATTTCATTAAATGGCCTTCAGAATAAGGGGACAGTGAAAAGAAGTAACTTTGCAATTAGATGTCATTAGCAAAGCTGTCTTGTTATCACACTTTTCCTTAACTTCTGTTTACACTGATATCCAGTGCTGGTCGAATCCCTCCTCCTTGCATTTCACTAGCTGAGAGCTCATTTACATTCTGTTCAGCCCCCGGTCAGTTGTATTCACAGGAGCACGCATTCCTGTCTCTCTCACTCAGAGTAAGGGACCGGCACATTTTCACTCTGCACAGCCAGAAGATTCAGAATAACATTACAGAGCTTCTACAATCAGGAAACAGCACAATTGTGTGTCGATCCCTGCCTGACCCAGATTAAGGGGCCGTAGCAATTTCTCTCTGCACACCTAGCAGAAACACACTGCAGCAGATTCTACAATAAGAAAACATAACAGTTGTGTCTCGGTGCCTAACTCTTATACATAGAAGGGAGATTTTTGCTGTTCATAGAAAGCTGGAACAACTGTAACAAATCTCCAGCTGTGAGAGCAGACGAGATCAGTGCTCAGTCTAGATTGAATGCAGCCTGTGGTATGTATACAGCTCTTACAAAATAAGATTGCATAGGGAGAGACACAGTGACATGTGGACTCAGAGAGAGTGGGGGAGTCTCGGGAGCGATCATGAACAGTGAAGGGGGGGATGATGTCACCCAGCTGGGAGGGGAAGAAACGCCCCTGCATTTCTAGAGTTGAGAAGCTGAGAACAGTATGAATCAGCCGAACTGATGTGGGAGCCGGTTATATTGTATTCATAGTCCTGTATTACCTACTCTCAATAGTATATTCAGGCAAAGGTCTACAGTAACAGAATAAGGCCAAAAAGAGGAAAATCATCTCTAAACCAGTAAATAATATTTTTACCCATGATGATAAGCTCCACACAGAAAAAGTCCTGATACCCCTTAGAAACTGTCTAAAAAACATAAAACATGGTGTAAAGCTGTATCCCAGTATTCTGCTGCAATTAGTATAGTTGATGGTGTTTATTGAAAAAATACCACTGCAAGTTTTTAGTTAAATTATTTGAGGAATGGGAATTATAGAGAAGGATGCTTCTTCATGCAGGATTAACTCTTGGCTTTGGTTCAAAAACTGCAACAAAAACTGCAGAGGTGTTGAAAAAAAGCTGTGTGTCAGGCTAGGCTCACATCTGTGTCTAAGGTTCCATTCAGAGACAGATTCTGTAATAAATGGCGGAAACAAAACACTAAATCCAGGACTCCTTTTTATGTTAAACTGGCAGCCACCAGAACAGAAAGCTGACAGACCCCATTAATTTATACTGAAGAGTGAACGCCATAAAAACAAAACCCCAGAAAACATGGCACAATAATTTTTTTTTACAATTCACCCCATTTATAATTTGTTTTCGGTTACACAGTACATTATAAGCTATGTTCAATGGGACCATAAAAATACTATAGTCTTGCAAAACAACAAACCCTCATATGCCTATGTAGATGAGAAAATACAAAAAGTTATGGCTTTTGACAGACAGAGAGGAAAAAAAATGAAGAGCCAAAAAATATGACCATGAGGCGGGAAGAGGTTAACAATTAAGCTGCTTGTAGCTGAGATCTTTTACTGCACTAGAAGGTCATTGTGCTGTGCACGACATTGAACCAGACCTCAACCATGTCATGGCTGCTTTGCTTGACCCCTTTAAAAAAAAGAAAAAAACAGTTTTCCATAAATTGCACTGCTGAAGGATACAAACCTGAAATAGCTGTATACCATTTGTAATACATGATTCTATATTTGTGTAATACATCAGTGATTCTAGATGTAAGGGAAGCCAGAGTTAAAGGCTATATACTCACTCTATATATGTGTGTACTATGCCATATATGTCTGGAAGTGATGAAAAAAATTATATGAATGACTCGAAATTCCATTTTATTTCTTACCACCTTTCGACCTGCCCACTTCATCCACTTAAAAAATATCTATTGTAATAGAGATGAACGGAGAAAACTTTTAAGCAACACTTTACACCATTTATCAGAAAATTGATTTCTTACATTAGATCCTTTAATGGTTTACTTGGCTTTCCATATTCAGTCACAATAGACTTTACATCAATTACAGAGAGATTTCTACAATTTAACTTTCCTTGAAGTGTGTAAATAGAATCTATTATATCTCTATTAAATTAGGACTTAAATGAGTTCATTCAGCATTACTTTTGAAAATGGCAAATTTTCCTTCTTCTCTTTCTAATTTAATTTAAGTGAAAGGAGCAGGTTAAGGTAGTGTAGGCCTTTTAAAATTGTAATGTTTGAAGGATAAGAGAACCTGTAGTTTACAGTTCTGAAATAAATGGACAAATAGTATTGTTTGAAAATACATCTAATTTGCACAATTTCATTGCAAATGGTTCGTTAGGACTGATGGCTACAGAGCAGCCAATGAAGTGGATAGCTGAATGGCTTGAGTCTACAATGGATATTGCTGTCATAGACCAGCACTTCATTCTTTCTGTTAGAGGCTGACCCAAAGCTTTTTCTTAGCTTTATGGACAGGGGTTGTTTTCATGGGACAGTTTCTTTAGCTTTGTTATTCTTAAGCTCCATGCTAGTAGAGTAAAAAAAAATAAATTATTTTTATGATGTGTATTGTTGCCTGTCAAACAATAGTCACCTAGGGTGGAGAATAGTGCTCCAATAGACCATGTGCATGAACCCACTATGTTGCTGGAGCTACTCTTTAGGAGCTAGACTTGTGACCTGGTTAACATCGGTGCACAGAAGACCTTTATCTTTCTGCTTAGCTAAGAAATCAGAAACACAATCAGTCAACAAAAGCGATTTGGGATAACAGGCGATCCTATAGAACAATTTCCCTTTTCTTGACAGCTACTTAGAAAGATTTTGAAATAATGTGCTACAAACCTGGAAAAAGGTGCTGGTATGGGTTTGGCATCTCCAGCTTGCATTAGAAATAACTGGATTAAATTTATGCAATCAGGATCATAATACCAATACATTACATTTCATATTGATTCTCCTTGTAGCAGATACACAGTAAAGTCTTTTTTTAGTTTAGAAACAACTTAAGTTTTATGCTGAAATTTCTAACCAAGCATTAGAAATTTTAACCTTCTCAGTATAACTTTATAATTCATATCACTTATACAAATACTGTAGTTAAATTGTCTGTCTTTGTTTGGGCTACTGATGCGCATAGTACATCCAGTGTTTTTCAGTACATATACCGTATTTTTCGGACTATAAGGCGCACCGGACTATAAGGCGCATTAACATTGAGCACATTAACATTGAGCGCCGTTCATATATAAGGCGCACCGGACTATAAGGCGCACCGGACTATAAGGCGCGGCACATTAAATGAAACAAAGTTCAGAGCGAAAGCCAAACTTTATTCAAAACTTTCACAATAACTCTCAACTTGTAAAGTTGTAAACAAAAATCAATACACTTACAGTTACTTTTTCAGTTCATTCATCCCCCAAAAATCCATCAAATTCTTCATCTTCGTGCCCAGGTTAAACAGTTGAAACGATTTCTGCATCAAGCATTCTCGGGTCCCCATCTTTCATTATCTGAGTCAGTCTCGTTGCTGCTGCTTAGCTTTCAGTGATGATTCCAGCTTCTTGAAAGCTCGGATGATATGGAGGCTGATACCTTCTCCCAGGCATCCAGGGATCCACTTACACATAGTGGCATAACTGGCACGGCGTTGCCTCCCTTTTTTGGTGAATGTGTGGTCACCTTCTGTCATCCAATTCTCCCATGCAGCTCGCAATTTAACCTTAAATGCCCTGTTGACACCAATATCTAGCGGCTGGAGCTTTTGGTTAATCCCCCCGGAATGACAGCAAGCAGTAAAATTTGTTTTCTTCACTTGGGCTTTGACAGTATCGGTAAAATGGGCACGCATGGAGCACAACCATTAGGGATGGGGATTGGTGAAAAAATCCATTCCGGTCTCTTGACATAGACCTCCCTCAGCCACTCACTCTCTTCTCCTCGTCCATCCAGCCCTTTGGGTTACCCTTGATGATGACACCAGCTGGAAAACTGTTCTTTGGGCAAAGTTTTCCCTCTTAAAAATGACCATGGGTGGTAGTTTCTGGCCATTAGCCTGACAGGCAAGAACCACATGAAAGAGGACTTCTCATGTCCTGTGGTACGTATAGAGACGTACTGGTCCCTGTTTTCTCAACAGTACGTTGTACAGGGATATCAAAAGTGGGGGGGGACCTCATCCATGTTAGTGATGTGTTCTGGCTGGATATTCTTTTCACTTATCTTGGCTCTGCAGTAGGTGCGGAAAAGGGCAGCTTCTCTTCATAATCCTTTGGCAGCTGCTGGCAGACAGTGTTCTGGTGCGGATGGAGAGATTACGCCTTTTCATGAAACGAAAGCACCATGAAGGACCCCTTGAAAGTCCTTGATCTCCAGTTCGCGTGCTAATGCTGTGGTTTTGAGTCTAATAGAGACAGTGGAGACGCTTCTAGCTGCGCTTCTTCTGTTCAATGACCACTGTTCTAGTTTTCCCCCAGTGGGGCCACCTTGCTTTGTTTCCTCTGAAACTCAGTTTGGTCTTCTTTACCTGGCGCAGGGCATCTTCTTGTCTCCTCCACTTACGCACCATTGATTCATTAATGTTGAATTCTTGGCAGCTGCTCTATTTCCATGCTCTACTGCATGACTTATAGCTTTTAAACTTAAAATCAGCATCTAAGCATGTCTCTTAACAGGAGGATTTTTGGGTGTGGGGATAAAAAATTTACAGTACAGTATTGAATGCACAGGACAATGTTGAAACACAGATATTCTGCACACAGAGCTGTACGTATCACCGCACGTTAGTGACGCTTCTGACTATGGTAGCCGTATAGGCCATTCTTCATTTTTTCATGCCGTATTGCCGCCGCGGATTGCAGCTGCAATACGGCCGGATTTACAATGGTCCTGCACTTATTGTGCCTTATTTCGGACGGAATCACCTGCTGTAAAGAATGGGTTGTAAAATCCGGCGCGAATACGCACCAGTGGCACTTATTTGCAAAATGATTTGCAACTGATTGTAACTGATTTCGGAACGTATTTACTATTGTAAATCAGTTTCAAATCAGTTGAAAATCAGATACAAATCATTGTAACTAAAAATTTGCTGTAAATACGTTCTGAACAAAGACTGAAAACGAAAACTGAAAGTGAAGAATTGATTCATATATAAGGCGCACCGGACTATAAGGCGCACTTTCGATTTCTGAGAAAATCTTAGGCTTTTATGTGCGCCTTATAGTCCGAAAAATACGGTATTTCAGGCAGTTTGTAGCTTTCTACTACCATAGACATCCACCATTTTCTTTTAAACTAATAAAATCCCACAAAAAGGGGAAGTGGAACATTTTTAAATAGAACTCTCCAAATGAAAAGTGCATAGGAGAAAGATGCGGCAAATACTCTGGGCCACATGTATGAAAAGTACCTAGGTCTAAAACTCACTTTGTTGCCCATATCAACCTATCAGAGCTCCCCTCTCAATTTTCCAGAGCCGTCTATGAAATTAAAGGGGCGCCTAATTGGTTGCTATGGGCAACATAGTGAGTGTTTGACCTAGACACTTTTCATACATGTGGCCCTCTATATTAAGGGTTGATACAATTGGTGCATCTTTCAGTGTCTGTGCATGTAACAAAAAAATCTACTCCACCTAGAGCCTCAAGAAGATTTCTTGCACAATTAATGGTACTTTGTTGAATTTATTTTAGTAAATGTGTTAGAGTGTGAGAGAGTTTTTTTTCTCAGGCCCCAGCTGCTGAAAAGTAGCAAATTTGGTATAAAACAGCTAAAAAGTCACATATTGTTTAACAAAATAGGCAAATTTGGCATTTTAAACACTTAATTTTTTTTTGCCTTTTTGGGGTTTAAAGAAGCTCCACAGAGTTAATTTAAAATTTTGCATTTTCAGGTTGTTATTTGTGTTTTACACAAAAGTGTATGAGGAACATGCCTGAAAAAAACGGCATGCCTGCAGCATTCGGTGTTTGAAAAAAATGCGTTGGACCCAAAGAACACATACAAAGCTACCAAAATGTCTCATACTGTCTAATACTTAAACAGTGTAAACTTTATTTATTAGTTGATTTAGTTTGTTCCAATAATTGTGTCAAAATTACATACATACATAAAATACATTTTTTGGCAAACAGCATTGCACACCCGTTTCCGTGATGCCAGGCCCCATTTTGAGGGAGACATGACTTTTATTGGATGAGAAGTATCTAAAAACTATCTAACACATAATAAATGTAAAGCATGTATGCCAGTTTGCCAGTATTTTGGCACAAAGTGTGCCAGAATTCAGGTGCAAATGCTGTAGTAAGTGTGTCCATTGCATTTGAAACTTCACTGTATCGCAGAGTTATTGGGTAAAAATGCATAAAAACCATTCAGAAAAATTCCATGAAAAAAGCATTTGTCTAAAAAAATACAGATCTGAGGCATTTTTTTTTTCCCCCTTTGTTTCTTTAAAAATGGGAAAAAAAAAATTAAAGGGAAATTTGTCGGTGGTTTTGTGGATGTGAGGAAAGGAAGAAGCAAAGTCTGTGAATTAGGTTTGTAGGATTTGAGAGGTTTCTGAATAAAAAGAGAGTAACCCGGGCCCAGACTCAAGGGGCTTTCTCCCCTGCAGTTTCGAGCCCAGCTAGCTTTAAAATAACACAGCTTAGATGTTGTGGGTCCATAGCATGATTGACCATCAATTCTGGGCTTTAGCTTTCTTCTTACACTAACCGAGGGCAAGAGATTTATAAAAGTGTGTTTAAGCTTCGGGGCTCTAAAGTGTTTGCTTAGTTAAATAGGGTTTAAAATCCTAGAGGTTAAATCTGGGGGGACCCCCAAATGTTGGGAGTGAATGACTGAGGCAGTTAGAGCAATGACAGATAAGGACCAGGGAGAAGAGGAAGAGTAGGGTTTGTAACCAAAAAAACTTGTTCCCAAAGAGGAGAAAAATCAACAAAGCAAAGTATTTAGAAAAAGTCTTCAATTACCTATGCCTGCATGTTAAAAGCTAATCGCTGTAGTGAGAAAAACCCCATATGGGTGGGGTCAGCAGTACAGTGGTTGTCCTGCTGACCCCACCCATTTGCAGTGATTGACAACTTTCCCTGTATCAGTGCGTGTACAGAGCGAACTGCCAATCATTGTATGTGGGTGCGGCAAGCAGAACTTTTGGTTTCACTTTCACAAATTTTCTCTAATTTTGGGCTCGAAATTTTGTCCAAATCACATAATCCTATATATCACAGAGATCAGATTCTCTCCTTCTATCCCATACTGTTCTCAAATAATGGGGCATAAACCACATGACAGGTTCTCTTTAATAAACGTGTGGTTTTGCAATACAGCAATTGGTTGTGAGACTTTTCCAAGTATATTTTCCTACCTTTTTAGCAGCATATTTTGTTCTATTTTTTAATGTATATATTTTTAATATGCTTTTATTCTGGTGTTTTTCATGTTCTATAGAGAAGCCTGTGGGAAAATACCAGCAAAAAGGCATACCTTGCTTTTTCACATATCAAACATAAAAAAAAGCATCAAAAGTAAAAAACCAAAGGAATATTTGGTGTGTATTAGATTTCACAAATCAATTTCAGCTAACATCTTGGTGCAACATTCTTGGCTAAAAATGAAAAATACATGAAAAATGGCAGTAAAAAACAGGGCAAAAAAAAACATTTTTTTTAAAACCATACCTTGTTTTATGTAAAGGTTTGGTTTTAGAAAAAGGAATTGTAGAAAGTGACATGTTTTATGTTACTTTTACTTCTAAAAATGCTGTGCCAGATGTGGCATTTATCAATGTTTTGGGCTATTTTGGCTTATTTTTAAAATTTAAAAAACAAATAAATTTAGTGTGATAAAGGGAAAAAAAAGAGGGTGTGGCGCTAGATGATAAAATATAGATACGTTTTTTAGGCATTAAAAAAGGCTACGCGTTTCTGCTCGATAGCGTTTTATCAGGCCAAAAGAGAAATGAAGCTAAAAACAGAGGTTTAAATCTTTTTGTGTTGCACTAGTTTATTTTCTAATTGAGGCATTGTTTTGTGAGACATGTGCTGCATGGGAAAAGGGGCAAAAAATCTGCAATACAGGTTTTAAAGAGGCAAACCAGGGA